>JBBPQE010000025.1:0-106915 GCA_038092335.1 Boletus vinaceobasis
GGTACGCTCTGTGGGTGATGGCGGGGTGGTGGGTGGTGGTAGGCGATTTGTTTCGGCACTCGAGGGGGTGTTGGAGGCCTTCTGGGGCGGGGAGAGTTGCCAGGGCTGGGTAACATCTGCCTTGCAAACCGGGCACTGGGATAGAGAACATGATTAACAAGGGAAGATTGCAAGTAGAGGAAACGTACGAGTTTTTTGCGATTGATCAACCAGGCGTCGACTTCATCGAGATGAAAGATGTGATGACATGGTAACTCGCGGACACGATCGCCCTTGACAAACTCAAAGAGACAGATTGCACATTCGACTTGTGTCTCGCACCATGGTATTGGAAGGTGTGGGTCATGAGAACCGGAAGGTGTTGAAGCACTTTGGTCGGCAGCCTCGATGTCGAGGGTGGGGGGAAGAGAGGACATATCTGGGTGGGGGACAGAACCTTTGTGCTTTTCCCAAGCGGTGCCATTCCAAACTCTCCAAGGGAGACTCTTGACGAGATGCTCTGGAGCGCGATCGCGCTGGGCTGCACGTGCCATGCGGACGCGATGAATGAGGAGCGTGACGAAAGTGAGACAAGAGGGAAGGATTAGGATGACGATGAAGGTCAATATAGGGCTAGATAGGATTGGGAAGTGTGATCTCGACTGAGGATGGAAATGGGACTTACGAGTACCATTCCCAAGTAGAATATTGCGTTGTGATGAGAAGGGAGAGAGTTTTCAAACCGGCATGACGGGTGGTGGAAGCATCGATTAAAAGGATAAGATCGTTGTAGTCTGAATAGGTGATGTAGGTGGACGCGATGATGATGTCAGAAGCATCGCCTGGGAGGGGAGGGTCAAGGGGTATTCTGGGGCAGAAGGATGGGGGGAGAGGACCTTTACTGTACATGTTGACGAGGGTATCGGGGAGACCGGTGAGATCGGGGTCTTGACCGCCTACGACGACGGCTCGCGCACCAAGCCGTTGGGCTTCTCTGACCTGATCTGACGATTCAAGGGGGGATGAGGTGAAAGGAAAGAGGACCTTCCTTGTCGACAAAAGAACAGTCACCGCGCTGCACTAGGGCGATCCAGGACTCCTTTGGATCGGGACGGTGTGGGCCGACGTGGCAGAGGGGAGGACAGGCCGAGTTTGAGGTGTTGGGGAGGTAAAGGGAGGGGGTGTGCGAACAAGGGGAGGTAAAGGAAGAGAGGGGGAGGACATAGCCGAGGAGGGGATCGTCGAGTTCAGGACCGAATGCAGCGGGACGAGAGCTGAAGGTGAGCGGGGGAGAGCGATCGACGACCGAGACGGAGCTTTCAGCACCCCATACCCAAGCCCAGAGCCAGGAACCGTCTGGGGAGGTGGGTGAGAAGTGACGGAGGAAGAATAGCGAGGTTGAGTGAGCTGAGCAGGAGTGGAGGAGAAGAAATAGAAAAACGATGAGAAAGCGGGACATGTTGCAAGCAGAGACTGCGAGAGACGAGCCCGACCCTCTATAGCTCGGTGTTTGCCGTGTCACTTGGCAATCTCATTCGAGTCGATGGCTTTTACACGGATTCTCTTTCCCTGGACCGTCATGTATCGTGCCCTTGTCGCCACGCTCGGCCTCTGCGCCGCTGTCGTGCATGCTCAGTCCAGCACCGTCGACGAGTACGTCTCCACAGAGTCCCCCATTGCAAAGGCGGGCCTGCTTGCCAACATCGGCCCGTCCGGCTCCTTGGCATCCGGCGCCTACGTAAGCGCTCTCTTTTTCTGTCCCAGCTTGCCACCGACTCCCTACTAGCCGGGCGTGGTCATCGCCAGTCCGAGCACGTCCAATCCAGACTACCTCTACTCATGGGTCCGCGATGCGTCCCTCGTATTCAAGACCCTCATCGACCAGTACTCCCTCGGCCAAGACACTTCCCTCGCGTCCCTCATCGACATGTTTGTCCAGGCAGAGGCAAACATACAGCAGGTCACCAATCCGAGCGGTTCCCTCTCCACCGGTGGTCTCGGCGAGCCCAAGTTTTACATCAACGAGACCGCGTTTACAGCTCCTTGGGGCCGTCCCCAGCGTGACGGTCCTGCTCTCCGGTCTACCTCTATCATCACTTACGCCAACTGGCTAATCGCATATGGCAACGCTTCCTCCGCCACCGATACTCTCTGGCCCGTCATCCAGCTCGACCTCGATTATGTCGCCAACAACTGGAACCAGTCCACCTTTGATCTCTGGGAAGAGCTCGACTCTTCCTCCTTCTTTACCTCTGCTGTGCAACACCGCGCTCTCCGTCAAGGTGCAACCTTAGCTACCGCCATTGGCCAGACATCCTCCGCGAGTCTGTACACCACTCAGGCTGACAATATCCTCTGCTTCCTCCAGGCAAGTATTTCGGCTTTCCCTTCACCAGACCCTCCCGATCAACCTTGCAACCACAGTCTTATTGGACACCCTCTCCTGGTTTTATGACCGCCAACACTGGCGGTGGTCGCTCCGGCGTCGACGCAAACACCGTCCTTGCTTCCATACACACTTTTGACGTCAACGCAGGCTGCGATCCCACCACTTTCCAGCCCTGTTCTGACATTGCGCTCTCCAACCTAAAGACCTATGTCGATTCGTTCCGTTACATCTATTCCATCAACTTTGGAATTCCCGCCAACGCTGCCGTTGCCACCGGTCGGTACCCCGAGGACGTATACCAAGGCGGGAATGCGGGTGGTCCAGCTCAACCTTGTAACTTTGATAGTCTGACGTGATCTCTAGCCATGGTACCTGACCACATTCGCGGTTGCAGAGCAGCTCTATGATGCGCTCATCGTCTGGAACGAGCAAGGCTCCCTTACAGTCACCTCAACCTCGCTCGGCTTCTTCCAGCAGTTCAACACTTCGCTCACCACTGGCACTTTTACATCTTCCTCGCCCATTTTTACTTCCCTTACAACTGCCATCAAGACTTTTGCCGACGGATTCGTAGCTATTGGCGCACAATACACCCCCTCGAGTGGTGCACTCGCGGAGCAGTTCAGCAGGAGCAACGGCATCCCGCTCAGCGCCATCGACCTTACTTGGAGCTATGCATCTGCACTGACAGTCTTTGCAGCCCGCGCAGGACAGACCTCGGCGAGCTGGGGCGCACAGGGTTTGACCGTCTCGACCTCATGCCTGACGAGCAACGCCCCGACGGTCTCAGTCGAGTTCAACGTCGATGCAACCACTGTCCTGGGAGGTGCGTGATTGGTACTTGTATGGTGGAGGATTCTGACAGCATTTCACGACACAATAGAGAGCATATACCTCACTGGGTCAGTCAGCGCCCTCACAAATTGGGGCACTTCCAACCCTATCCTCTTGTCTTCTGCCAATTACCCGATTTGGAGTAGTGCGTTGTACTCTTGTTTTCTTCAGGACCCTTGACTGATTTGAACGCCGCGCTGCCGCCACCAGCAACGGTGAATCTGCCTGCAAATACTCCGATACAGTACAAGTACATCAGAATTTACAATGGTCAAGTGACGTGGGAGTCGGATCCCAACAATGCATTCACGACGGGGGCGTCTGGTGCTCAAACCTTGAATGATGTATGGCGACAAGCGTCATCAAAGAAGGTTCGAAGATCCGGCTCGACCGAACTATAGCTGATGCGCGGTCTCTTTGGAGTAGCTGGGTCTTGTCGTAGCAACGGATCTTGATACCACTCCAACATTCAATCTTGGAATGAACAAGGGAGATTGATCCCGGATATAAAAATTGATTTACCATGTCAAACAACATATTACATCGAAAAATGAAAAAAAAAGCAGTATTCAAGAAAACAAAAGAGTGGTCGTCATGAATAGAATTATTGTTTACCCAATCCTTCGTCTCTGTCACATCATCCAGCTCGCCTATTGCCCCTCCGAATCAAACACTGTCTGATGGCCCTGTGACGGGATATGTTGGCCGATGGTACCTGGGTAATACGCGGCGTCGGGGACGCCTGTCTCATCTAGACCCTCGGCAGCTTCGATAATCTCATACAACCTCGAGGCCACTTCCGGCGGTGGAACTCGTCCTCCGAGAATATCACGCGCTGGTACCGGAGAACCATAGAAATCGCGATTCGCATCCTTGCGTTCGATCAAGACGGTACCTTCAAGGGAGACACCTGCAAAGAGACCTACCATGAATCCAATCAGCATCCTTGCCCAAAGACCAACAACAACAAGAAAGAGAAACTGACCTTTACTCTTTGAATACGAAAACATGCTGGTGGGATGTGCCAAACTTGCTTGAACACTTCCACCGGTCCCGATAGGCCCAGCCGCGGCGCTCACGTTTCCTCCGATAGTGACGTTTCCGCCCATGGAGAACGCGCGAACTGCGTCTTCAGAGTTAAGGACGATGACAAAGTCCGTGATGTCGGCACCAATTTGGAGGCCCCATCCGAGACCACCTGTGGCAATGCATGAGGGGGCGGACCAGGAGCCGTCTGGGAGACGAGCGATGACGAGACCAGAGCCGGCTTTTCCGGAGAACATGAAACCGGCTTTGATCACTTGAAAGACGGCGAGGCCTGAAGGGGTGGGGTTGGGAGTGGAAAGTGAGCATGGATGGGGAGGAAGGAAGCGTAGCGTCGGACGTACCTCGTGCATGCTGTAGGACCGCCTTTGGGACGGAGTTGAGTGCAGACTCTGGGTGATTGGGGTCGGCTGTATTGGATGCAGATGAGTCTCTTGAGATGAAAGTTGAGGGAGAGGATTGACCGAGGAAACTGCCCAGAATCTTGGCGGCTTTCTCTGCCTCACCAGGGAGGGTGAAACCTTGTACGAAATCGCGCGAGCCGGATGCGACACGTGAAGAACCCTCTTTCACCAGCGCAGTAGCTTGAATGCCCGCTCGTTGAGCTCCCCGCCTAAATTTGTCTAGCATAGACATCGTCGGGTACAGTGCAAGAGCGTTTAGAGACCCACGATACAACTCCAACTGCGCGTTACATAATACGCAGCTAGTACACAGCTCTACTCCTTGGCCCACACTTTCCGTTGGTACTCGAGTAATATAGGGACAAGGTCAAAGAGTCCAAATTCAGGCCAATACGTGTCCACCATGTGCATTTGCGTGTCTTCACAACACTGCCCAATCGGAAAGTGGTTGTGTGAATAGGAGGTCGGGGTACCTCCAGTCAATGGACGCGTGGCCAACTCACCTGCCAAGTCAAGAACCCACTCAACCGTTTTACCCCACTCGTGCGTACAAAAATGTCGAGTGGAGGACTGCCTGCAAGGGAAGTGGACAGGTGGGAAGTGATGGAATCCTCGGTAATCGTGCTGAACGGCGTTCACGACATAATCCAGAGTCAGATGTTGATTGAATAATGAGGCAAATGGGCAAGGGAACGGACCCATCTTCCCTAAAAGACGGATACTCACCTGCCGTCTAAATCTCCGGCGTCGAGGGCATCTTGAATGACATTCTCGACGGCCGTCGTGATCTCGTCTTGCGACGCGTAAGGTGCACAAATATTGAGGATCGCACTATCACGCCTACTGTATGAACGAGCCGTGTGAACGCGAGCAAGAAACAAACGCACGCGTTATTGTGCCGGGTCATGTTCTCTGCCTTTTCTATGGCTACCTGCACGCTCGGAGGAAGGAGCTCCCGTCTTCCCAGCACGTTCAAGCGCACGCCGTGTCTGTCAAGGATCTCACTTTGCCACGGAGGCATGAATGAAACTCGCCGAATGCGAATAAGACACGAACGTACCCGCGCTCCGCGATCTCGACGAGCCTCTCCTCGGCAAGTTTCATGATCGTGTCCACCTCCTCTTTCGGTCGGTTGAAGTTCTCGATTGCAAACGCGTACACGGTCACGCAATGTATGCGTAGGCGTAGGCAGAGCTCTAGGACCTAGACACGGGGACACATGAGAGCGTGAGTGGCATTGGTTTGCTACAGATGCCATACCCAAAGCAAGTTCTTGAACCCATCTGGATGACCTTCTCTCCCTTCCTTCCCCAGCCTCCTAGCATACCTTCTATTCCCATCCATTTCGAATGAGATATGCCTCGGCATGGGTCCAGTTGCAACGATGTCGAGTAGCATACATATTAGCCATACTTTAATGTATGTGATTGGCGAGCGAACGAATGCGAGGAGGCTTGTTGGGAGTGAGAGGAAAGGCATGTCCTATAGCCGAGTAAAATAGGCACAGCCACATTTTACAGAGTCTAGAGGATCTGCCCTATTTGGGTCGCTTCACAGCTTGCCACGACCATGGCTGCTAACGGTGACGAAGAGCGTCCGCTGCTGCAGGATGAAGACGTCCCTCTCCAACCGACTACGCCCAGTACATATTCCACCTGGAAGATACTGGCCTCTCTTTCTACCCTCGTCCTGCTCTTCGTTGGCGGCGCTGCGTACTTTAGTGCACGGACGTCCCAGCAGCCGATAAGAGACCCTGCGCGGTTCTCTAACGGGACACACGAGTTCAAGAGGACTGTCATTCTCATTTCCATAGATGGGCTCAGGCAAGTTGTTCGTTGTAACCACTCCGGTTCACATCCTAATTTTGACGACAGTGCGAGTTACCTCGACCGTGGTTTGACCCCCCATTTATTAGATATCAGTCAGCAGGGATTGAGGGCAAAATACATGCAGCCCATTTTTCCAGTCAGTTAATTGTCTCGTGTCCTTTGCCATTACTGAGCTGCTTTGCCAGACATTGACTTTCCCGTGAGTCCTATTCGAAACCACGTCACCACCCAGCTGACGAGTTGACATTTAGGAATCACTGGGCTTTATTGTATGCCACCTCTGGTCATCTGTTCTGCATTATCTAACGTCAATTTTACAGGACCGGTTTGTATGCCGAATCGCACGGCATAATTGCTAATGTGCGTCCAACTACTCGTCTCCTGACAATGATTCATACCATCACGCCATAGAGCTTCTACGACCCTGCGACGGACACAGAGTTCTGGTACAACCGTGCCGAGTCTATGTTGCTGGCCGGTTGGTGGTTCGGCGAGCCAGTAAGCTGCGTTTCTACCTCAATAGGTAGTTTGTTCACGAACCAACAAAATAGATATGGGAGACGGCTGAACGTGCGGGTCTTGTTACCGCGAACCAAATGTGGTACGTTGCTCTTTTATATATGCTCTCGCATCTGTGTGTGTGACCCTCGCAAAAACCGCAGGCCAGGCCCAGCCACTACGCTCTCGGGAGCCTCTCCAACTCATTTCGTTCCTTGGCGCGATAATGTCCCCCTTCAGGAAAAGTTAGATCAGATACTGGAGTGGGTAGACATCGGGGATGTAGAGAAGAGACCAGAGCTCATTCTGAGTAAGTGGTCTTGGTAATGGAACGTAACGGTTACTCATCGCAGGGTAGCATATGAACCATCATTGGATCAAGCTGGGCATGCTACCGGGCCTATGTCTGCGCTTGTGAATGTGAGTACATCACTGATGTTCATACCTTCACATGTTATGTCTCAATCGTCACGCTTACAGGAAACACTTGCATATGTCGATGCTTTTGCCCGCGATCTTCATAATTCGCTCCTTTCACGCAACCTTTCTCAAATTGTAGATGTGATCTTTGTCAGTGACCATGGAATGGGCGATACCAGTGAGATCGAGTGGATTTACCTAGATGGAGCCGACATACTTGGTACATTTTTTCCACTTGCCTTTCCCCGCTCTTGGATGATTGGCTGATCCTTCAACTGCACAGGCGAGACATGGGACAATGTCACGCACCATGATGGATGGCCTTCTTTTGGACTTCGTTTCTCTGAAGGAACAGACGAACGTGTTGTTTTGGAGAAGCTCATTCGTGCATCTAATGATCCGCAATTCAGCGGCAAGTTCGAAGTTTATACAACAGATGCGTATGCTGGCGGTATGCACCTGTGTTATAATCTCTTCAGACCTGAAAATGTGAAGTGCTCTTGTTTTAGGGTATCTTGAGGAAGCAACACCCATGCCCCTACGCTACCACTATTCCGCAAACGAGCGGATCGCCCCCGTTTGGGTTGTGCCAAAGCTTGGGTATGCCCTGACAAGCAAGGAGCTTGGTGAAGACGGGATGTCCATTGGTGTAAGCCACTTTCCTCTCTATCAACCCGCGCGCGTTGATCTGGCTTGTTCGACAAAGAACCACGGCTACGACAACAAAGAACCCTCCATGGGAGCGATATTCGTCGCCCATGGTCCCTTCTCGCATGGTGCCAAGCTCTACTCACCCGATACCCAATCCTCCGCTTGGCACTCTGTGACTAACGGCACCTATATCATACCTGGGTTCGCCAATCTCGAGCTTTATAACCTCGTTATGCGGTTGCTTGATATCGAAGCTTGGGCAGCGCCGACTAACGGGACAGCTGGCTTTTGGGACAAGTATGTTGATCTGTGATGCGTTGTCGCGCTTTCTGGGTGATTAGCACAGTAGATGGAACGATAATCTAGAATATGCAGTAGACTGTCTAGCACGCAGAGCTAATGTTTCGCTTGAGTTCTAACTAAATGAATATAGGTGAAAGCCTGTACATAGTCATCCTCGATGTTTATTCCTCGTTTACTCTTTCGAAGAATTCCCTCAGCGTATCTGCCAAGACCCTTGGTAATGCCTCCACATCTCGGAGCACGACATAGTACTCGAAAGGGAAAGAATCCAAGTAACGTTCCATCGTAAGTTCCATCTGGCCGGTAGTGGGCGAAGGCTTGTAGGAGACCTGGGAGAGTGTCAGGATGGAAGATTGATGTTCGCCCGACGTGGAAGAAGTGGTAGCGGCGCCGGATGGATTCGAAGTGGAAGGTGTATTGTTGAGCGCATCGATGACAATGAAGACCACCAACACTCTCATCCCTCTCGCCTTCCTCAATATCCTCTTCAACCTCTCGTGATCCTGACAGATACCGTCCGAGATGATGATCTCGAGTTGCCAGAGCTCCCTCCCACTCGTGCTGCCCGAATTCTCGCGTGCGGCTTCGAGTACGGACAGAGAACCTTCCAGGAATGCCGCAACGTCCGTGCGAGATTGAGAGAACGTGAACGCATTCAGGACGCGGCCGCCTTCGCTCGGCGAGGATCCCCAGTCTCTCGAACCCGTCACATCCGAGCCGAATCCACGAATGAGCTCCCATCCCTCCCCAAACCTCGCCACGCCCACCTCTCCAACCTCGAGCTTTCCGAGCGCTTGAACGACCAACGCGACGGTTTGGTATGCCAGATGGACTGCGCCACCACCGGTCGAGTCGCCACCACCGTTGCGCATGGATGCAGAATCATCGACGGCCAAGAGGACTTGATACTCTCGCCCGCTGGGTTTCACTCTTCGCATCCAGATCCTGTCCTTGGTGTACTCGCTCGCCACCCATCCCACGACTCTCCTCATATTTAGTCTTTTGCCGCTCCGGAAGTCTCCTCTCAAGCGCGTTGCAAGCGTAGGAGCTAGGATAAGGCGGAGGGATTCGCAGAGAGCCAGAGAGAGGGATGTAGTCAGTGTCATATAAAGGGTCCACAGATGCGAGGCAGAGGCGGGGGTGGGGTTTGAAGCATGATTTGTCAAGGCATTGAGAACGAGCTCGGGGGAGGTTGTCTCTGACTCCGGTTCGGTGTCGTCCTCGGCTTTAGGTGCGGAAGGATCGGGAAGACGATGGGATTGGACATTAGGGCCGCCGCTATCTCGTTCCGTGTGGACAACGGCACCCTCGAAGTCGGGAGCGGTACGCTCAGCCGTTTTCTCGGCTTCCAACCTCTCCATCGCGACATCTTTCGCCTCCTTTAAATTCTGTTCTCCATCCAAAGGGTTAAACTCGTCGATATCCATGGCATCGGTATCTGTCTTGTTGTTTTCCTCATCAACCAACTTGAGTTCTCTCAATCTCGCGACCTGCTCCTCGCCCGCGGGACCGAGCGCCTGCATGTCGTCGCTCTCCGGTGCGTCTTCCTGCTGGGCATATTCGACCTGCTCTGCGTCTCCATGTTGGGGGACTGGCAGGGACTGTGACTGGTCGGCCGGTCCAAATATTTCATCGAGGCGTTGTTGGACATCTTTGAGTGCATCCCCGAGGGATCGCAGAGGGTTAGGAGATGGAGCAGGAGGTGGCTGATGAGCGTAGGCGGGGCCGCGTTGGGTGCCTTCTGCAGAGGAGCTGGGGTCTAAAGGTTGAGGATGAATGTCGGATGCCGAGGGAGGCATAGGGTGAGGTTGCTTTTCAAGAGCGTCACCGGACCTGGAATGATCGACATGGCATTGGCTGAGTGATCAAATACTCAAGCGACGTTGAAGACATACTGGTGTTTTCTGGGCTCAGGTTCTCTGGAATTCTCACCCTCATCAATGTCCATTTTAGCTTGGGTGGAAGCAGAACCTTGTTGCCCCTCTTGGGCATTGTTACTGGGCTGTGGTTCATTCTCGGACATCCCAGCATCAGCATCACCAGCGGCGAGATCGGGCTGAGCGACAGCATTGTTTTCGCTTCCATCGTCAGGACTGTCTTTTTCCTCGTCTCCGTTACTTTCATCGATAGCTCGAGTTGGTTTCTGGTCAGCATCCTGATGTTCGGCGGAGACTGGATCGTCGTCTGGAGTGTAGTCTCTTTCCCGTTCCTCACCCATGCCATCGCTCATTTGATCGTCCGATACATGTTCCTCGTCGCTGATGTCTTCCATTCCTAGGTCATCTCCTCGATCGTCCTGCTTGTCCCGATCCTCGTCGAGATGCATGTCAGCGGGGAGGTCAAGGGTATCGGCATCTGGGATATGTTGGTCCAAGGGAGCGCCAGAGGCATTCGGGGGCTCCAGCTCCTCTGGTGGACTCTCGTCGCCAACATCGATCTCTTCCTCTCCGCCCCCTTCGTCCCGTTGCCCCTCCTCTTTCGTGTCTTCTGCTTTTCTTTCATCGTTGTTTTCTCCGCCTTTCTTGCTTTCCTTCGCCACGACGTCCGAGTTCTTCTGTTGATCCTCCTGCGACCTGTCGTTCTGCAGCTCGTCGTCACCTTTTCCATCGTCATCTCCACCCTCGTCTCCCCACAGCCTCTCGTCTACCGCGGCTGGATCTGACTTGTCCAGCTTACCCAGTTGCTCATCTGGCCCTTCCTCCCCTTCTTCCACCTCCTCATTCTCGTCATCTTCTTCAGCTTCGGGCACATCCTCCATCTCACCTCCGAAGTCCTCGCTCATCTCGATCGTATTTTCCTCATCTTTACCCTTCTCCCCCTGAATCTCCCCGTCGTCGTCTTCACCTCGGAGCCCCTCCACCTGACTCTCGTCCTCGATCTCCTTGCTCACATCTTCGTTCCCAGTCCCTTCACCTAAACCCGTTCCTCCGAGCTCTGTTGCATGCCCCTTTTCATCGCCGGCGGTCTCGCCCTCTTCCGTTTCCGGGGGGATACAAAACCCTTGAGTTCCGAGGGTGTGTACGATGGAGCACACGACGTAATCCAACTTGAAAAGAGCGCGGGTCCACCTCGCCAGACTTTCCAGTAACTCGCCTGCAAAGGACAAGAAACATGATAGGAAGGGCATTACTCTCCTCAACGCTCGCTGACGCAAATCGTGCGGGAGAGATGAAAGATGTGCACTAGCGCTGTTTAGTTGGTTCCGCAGTGTGGTAACGTCGAGGAGGGCCGTGAATCGTGATGTTGTCTGAACGCCGAGTCGGATGTAATTGTCCTTGGCCTCTTCGGATTCGGGGGTTAGTTCGGGGAGCGGAGCGGGGTCGGAGCACTGGCGAAGCATGGATTGGACAGTGATGAGGAGCGCGTCGATGACGCTGTCTATGTTTCTGACAGCGCCCCCCTCTGGCGAAGGCTGAATCGACTGGGAGAATGAAAAACTGCCTTGTTCGCAGATCCATTCCTGGGTGGGTTGAAGGATATATACCAGCTGAGGACAGGCTGTTGACATCTCTTCGAGTTGTCTTGGAAGCTCGCTTAGGTATCTTGCAGCGTCTACGATGGCATCGTAATCATCTGGGGATGGTTTGATTCGTCATTCTACCTTCTGATCACGATGTTGGAAACGCACCTCGAAGGAGTACGGATAGCATGATTACTTGGGAGGACTGTAGCACCTTGGACACACGGTCTCGCCACATAGAGGCTGAAGCAACAAGGGTTTGACACCTCCCGATGAGATCGGGAACAATTCTGATGCTCCTCTCTATTTCGGAGAAAACACTCATGCCCTCAGCCAGCTCCTCCAGTGCGCGAACGGAATGACTCAGCGCGTTGTACATTGGTCCAATTTTGTCATATGTGTCAATGACGATCGTTTCCGGATGTTCCGAGAGAACCTGGAGTCGGTCTGCTTGCTGGCGAAGTGCCATGTATTCAGATAGAGCTTGGGACAACCTAGATGGTATGAGTACTGATCAAAACGTAATCCCTTAATGCTTACCCTGATCTACCCTCGAGTGCCAAAGAGTACCCTGATTCCACCACAGAGATGCCTCGAGAAAGCTCACGTGTCCCCAAGTCTAAGTGATGGTGCGAAAGAACTTTTCTGAGCGCAGGAAGACAACCACGTAGGCGGTCAAAGTAGTGTTCCACTTTCTCTGCAGATGCCATTGCGCTGCTCGCGGGCATCAAAGGCTGGTTTCGGATCCAGCATTCGTCCTTGAGCTTGTTGAGAATTTCGGGTTTGACGTTGTGGGACAAGCCACCGCGCTTGAGCTCTTTGAGGAGATCACTCCAAGCCTTCCTTTTGCGAAGAAGTAGATTCTTCTTATACTTTTCTCGCCTTTCTTTGGTTAGATCCGGAGGGATTGCATGACTCGCGAGATTTTTGGCTGTCAAGATAATATCCAAAGAAAGTTGATCTACATCCTCGGCGGTATACTTCGAGAGGAATTGACGGATTGTATTGCTTATGAAGCCATTGAACCTGCCGAAGGTTTGGTGGAGATTCTCGAGGTGGGAAGGTATGGAAGTCGAACTTGTGGCAACGTCCATGGAGGCGATCACGGACGGGAGGGGAGGGTAAGGTAGGAAGATACCCCGCTCCGCCTGACGGTGACCCTCGGCGTCCCCAGCAAATAGCGGATTCATTTTGTCCACGACAGGTTGTCTTAGGACATCGCGGAACTTGCGGATGATCTTGTATAGCTGATGGTGCGTCCTTTGAGCGCTTTGTTTCAAGGCTTGGACGTTGACATCTTTCCAGCTGGCAAGCTTGATGAATGCTTCAACTTCTTTCTCCAGAACCCGTCTTTGGTCCCTCAATAACGTAGAGAGCTGGGGGGCGAAAAGGTGAAAGTACCGCCAGGAGGAGTGGACGATACGACCGACTCGAAGTAGAGCTTCCTTATGGATATGAGATTCTCGAGCTGTTATGTAGTGGATGAAGCGCTCGAAGCTGCGAAGAAGGTCTAGGCGGACTTGGAATTGACCGAGTGAACTGGATTGAAGGAATTCATCCAGTAGCGATGGGAGTTGTCTGAGGTATTTGTGAAGGCTGCCCCCATCGCCAATTGCGCTTTCCTCGGCAGCATTCAATGGTCCTCGTATTAGAACTTCGTATAAACGGAACCAAAACTCCGCCACATCACCAATGAACGACTGGCTCTGGGATTCCAGCAAACTTTTCCAGCACGACAATTCCAGCCTTCTCCACTCGACGATAAGAGCGGTCAGTCCGTACTGATGCTCCTTGAGGCTATTGTCACGGTTTGCATACATCTCCCAGTCTCCCGTCTGCATCAGTAATTGTTCCAGGGCTGATAAGAACTTGGCAATAGGAGTGGTGAAATCGAACGCCAATATGATATCACATCGATCAATGAGATGCTGGAGTACCATCTGATCCGGCCAGTCTCGGAGGATGGCAATAAGCTGAGTGCGAAGGGATTGGATCATGCTTGACGCTTTCCTGGCCTCTGGGATGTTTGCATCGGCGTAGAAATTGAAGGATTTCGAAGAAGAATTGGAGATGCCACGTATCTCTGCAAGGTGACCATGGAGAACAGAGAGCTGGAGATGTATTGACTGTCTTTCTAGCGAATCTGGAAATGAAGATGGGCGGGTACCGATCCAGGATCGCAGAAGGGTCTGTCGTAGAGCATTGAATCTGCTTGTAGTGTGACTGATTTTGGCCGGGTTGTCCATGTCGCCCATAAGTTCCAAATGAAGTACGAGCAATTGGCGTTGCCGATCCGTAGTCAGATGGTGTGCTAGCTTGTCGCTGACATGACCACCTAAGACTTCAGAAGGGTGAAGAGCATCCTCAAAAGTGGGAAATAGCTCCAAAAACTCCCTTTCTTCAGCTTCGGCCTCCATCGAAACGTCATGGGTCGTCGTGTTTGTGCGATATAAAGAGTTAAGTTCTTGCTCTCTTTGATTGTCACGGGCTCGATCTATCGACCAGAGGCGGTAAGCTTGTTCATAGGCAGTCCTGACCGTCATTGGTGTTGACGCAAGTTGAGTACAATGCACTACCGCAGCGACCGTTAATATGGCGAGCTCAGCGGCAGGGGGGCCCGCAACGGGGGCAGGTAAGGCTAGCAATAGTTGTGCACTGCGTGTGGAAGGGAACGCAACCAGACTGGTCACCAGTTGCGTAGTGTCCTTCTGCAAAGAGGATTGCTGGGAAGCCCAGCGCATAAGGCGAAGACCCAACCGAAGTTCCGCGAATGCCAAACGGAGAATGCATGTGATGTCGTCGAACTCAGTGTAAAGGGTTTCTATGCGCTGACAAAAGCCTGAGATAGACTCTTGGACAACCACCTCACGATCGAAGGCAGAAACGTCTCCTGATTCCAGAACACACGCCAGGTCGTCGATTTTGGAATGGTGGATCACTTGGCTGATGAATTGCGACACCTCCAGCCAATAGGTGTGTAGATTTGTTAGATTGTCCCGAGTTGGAACGTTCGCCGAGGTGTGAGGAGCGTTTAACAGATTTTTAGCGCAAGTTTCAAGGTAAGCAATGACATCATTTGTTTTGTTGGCTGCTGTTCGAAGCTCCAGCTGGACGTGGAATGCGATTTGCTGCGCCAGGAACGCTGCTTGGTCCTGAGCGTAAACGGTCGCGTGGCGTATCATTGCGGCAGGATCAATGGGTATGTTGGGAACGAAAAGATCGAGGACGACCCTGCTCAACGCGATCCAACATCGCCCAAGATGAGACACCGCGATCTCCGACGACGAGAGCGCGTCTACATTGTATTGTAATGCGGTAGTCAAATGTCGGGTGGCCTTTCGCAGTGGTTCGTGATTCGTCCGTCCCAAGAGATCGAGGAGAGTCTTTGACGCTTTTGTACTGCCTTTCGAGATACTCGTGCGTATATGTTGGAGAGTGGTTTCATCAAATGAGGTCGCAAAGCAAGAGGCGACCTTAATGAACGATAAGTCTGTATTACGTGCAAGCTGTCGCTCTCACTCACCAAAACTATGCTTTGGTTGTACAATGCAGTTAGCTGCTGAAGCCGCGAAGTATTCGTGAAACACTGTAGCACAGTAAGTCCGATATGATGCTTGACCAACTCTCCGTGCTCCTCGAGCGATCCCAACGAGGCTCCGACAGTTTGACTGTGAAAAGAGTGAAAAAAGGTAAGCATACAGAATACAAGAGTATACCTCTTTTCAAAGGCACTGAGAAGGTGAGTTGGGCGGAAGATGATATTTGGTCCACTGGCATCCTGAAAGCAGCTAAGTCCTTGGGAAGGGCAACTCCAATTCTTGCTACGTACCGCTTCTCCTGGTTCTGTATGCCATAAGGCTTCAAGCCATTGGGTCTCCACTGCAGCGATAATACTGGGGGAAACTGAAATCACGTTATAAAGAACAAATATGAATAGCAATAATTCGCGACGCACTGTGGCAGCCCGCATCATGATTCCATATGACATGTTGGTATGATGCAAATCGCCACAGATCCTCGTTCGGCCCCTCAAGAGCCGTTCGAATAAGCCGCTGGAGCATCTCTATAATCACCTACGCGTTCCCGATTTACCTGTCAATTCTGTATATGCTTGTTACGCAGCGGACTTACACCATTGTTTTCCGTATGGAGATCGCAAAGAACCTGCAACTCGACCAGAAGAGAAATGGGATTGCAAGTCCCGTAAAGACCCGTATTTTTCCTGGGAATCTTGGATACCCACTGCGGTAGAAAATCAGGACATCGCAAAGAAGAATACGAAGGCCTTCTTACGTCTTTGACTTGGCTAGATATATGCACTAGTCGCTCAGTCTTGTCTGCCTTTAAGTACATCGGTAAAGTCGCGACAGCAAGGATTTCCAACTGCTCTTGACGTGACACTAGATAAATTAGTCAGGGTATATGTAACCCCTTAAAAGACCCTAACATACCTGGTCCCGAAACTTCAATAGGTGAGCAAGCCAACATCCTGATGTCTACCGAAGTAATCTCCGTGGGTCTAACTATGCGTAGTTGCGACCACATGTCCACCAATCCAAGACCAGACGACGGAGAGATCGTGTTCTCGAGAATAGCAGACGCGTGAGCAAGACGTTGATATGCGGGAGAATGATTGTCAAGTGCTTTTGAGATCAGCTTGGATAGAACTTGAACGTAGGAGTAGTCAAAGTCTTTCTGAGTGACAACCTGACGAAGTTTTCTCGAAATGCTGAGAATGTGCACAGATGTACTATAATCCTGCGACAAACATTATAAGACAGCTCAGGCATTGGGGCGAAACACTCACGGATTGAGAGCCAGATAAGCCGGAGAGTAACTGCTCAAGTAACTTCTGGGCAACTGCTCGTACCTCCGCCAGTACCGACTGCAACGCCTCCGTCAGATTCGGCAAGCATTTAGCCAGCGCGCTGCCGGGCGAACTACTCGACTGGTCCCACCTAGCCTCGTCACTCTTATCAAGGAGGAGGGCAGCGAAAAAATGCAGAATTTCAAGTTTCAACGCATGGTGCGAGCGGTACTCCGCCCGTTCTGTACAGCATGGACACGGTGGATAAACCATGAAATCATCCATTGGCTATATATTTAAGCAAATTCAAATTGAGTACATCGGTGTGGAACAGCGGGCTCAAGTCCCGCCTGTCATATGAACACTGACCAACACGTCACCGAGCGGGCACGGAACGATCTGAGATACACTCTTCACCCTTGAAGCAAGTATTTTAGACACCTCGCTGAAAGCGGGGTCTGCGAGCACAGAGCATAGGAGTCCGTTGGGTGACGAAACCACGAGATAACGCTTGAAGATCCAGTATAGAGGCGGGGGGGATGACCTGATAGCGAAATGAACGAGCGCGTGCGACATTTGAGGGTCGGAGACCTCCATGATCGGCATATGAACGACCAGAGAGGACAAGGTTGAATCGTGGTCAATACCAACGGATGGCAAAGGCTGAGATGAGCCACGCGAACACACCGAGAGGATACCTCGGCGTACTTGTTCGTGGGATACATAACAAGTCGTCGCCGAGTCAACAGGAAGGCGAGAGTGCGCGAGCATGCGGGACCGATCCTCTTCAGTGAAGCGAGTCAGCAGAGAAACCTCCACACTGCGATTGCGCATCGCCCTGGACAGTTCGCCATATTGAGGATCCACGGTCATGAGCAGACGGAAGTTCGGATGCGGTGTCAATATCTGTACCTCGCCATTGACGAAGCCCCGTTCAGTGAGCACCAAGCTACCGTTCGGTTCACAAAGGGAGTTAAGTCGATCGAGGACAGAAGGATTACACATATTCGCGCCATCGAGAACAAGCCAGTGGCCGTTCTTCATCGCCCGTATTAATGGACCATCGATCCACTCGAAACGGCCCCTCGTAGACCTAAATTGAGCCAAGTCACGGACTCTAAAATCCAAATCTCGCCGAGCTGCGTCAAGGGAGGTGTCATCAATGCGAATCATGGACAATTCCGCCAAAAGCTCAGAGACAGCTTGTAGAACCGACGCGGGTGTTCTCTGACCGGATAACAATTCGCGCCGTACGACCGCTCGGTATTGATACTTTGAAGTGATCCCACAAGTAGAACGCGCGAACGTCTCGGTGAGCAGGACTGTCTCCTCTGCGACTGCTATGATTCGTGCTAAATGGTCGACTTGTTCGAAGCCACCCAAGATATCTGTTGTGTCGGTTGCCTTGGAGATGTGGACCTCATCGAGGCAGTTGCCTGAAAGATCAGCAAGGGTTCTTATCAAGTTCGTTTTACCACTGTTGCGAGAGCCAGTCACAACAACTAGCCAGGATCTCGAGAGACATGCGCCAATAGCTTCGATCGCTGTAAGATGCACCTGTAGGATGTCAGAAGTTCTGTGAGGCAATGTTACGTTGTGCCTCCTCGTGGTGTAGTAACCAAATTGTAGATGCGAACTCGAGATGACCGGGTAAGGGTTAGGAATGCTCGGTGAATCTGATGTCGAGAAAACCTCATCGAATATGGCTTGGGCGTATGCACGATCTTGCAAATTCCTGAACCTGCTCAAGTAGACGATACGGATCAAGTGTCGGGGATAGTTAGTTATGCTGAATGTCCGTAAAAGTTCGCCCCATCGGATGATATCCCGGAGATTGAATTCCCAAGGGCTCCCCTCTCGACCAAAGGCCCGTTTGTGGACAACTTCGTGATTCAAGCGAGCGTTGAACGCAATCATGGCACGAAGGACACGTTCGTCACAGCCCTTGTACTGTTCCCGACAGACAACTAGCATATCATCGGGAGTAAGCTCCTCAACGTAAACCTTCGTGAAGCGATCAAGAAAAGATTTTGGGAGGCCTTTCCTGCCACCGCCTTGATGCAACGGATTTTGAGCGGCAAATACTCGAAACGAGGGGTGTCGAGTAAAGCTGCGTCCCAACTCAGGTATGTAAACTGCGCCTCGGTGATCCAGTACCGCATTCAAGCCTTCGAGAACCGCCTGAGGTGCGAGATTCATCTCGTCGAGAAGAACCCAGTGGCCTTGCTGCAAGGCTTGCAGGAATTCTGCATCTTTCCAGGCGAATTCTCCAGGAGCACCATTTTCGACAGGTAAGTCAGAACCGAACAAATCCACCAGATCGGTCTGGTCTGAAAGATTAATACGACACAGGTGGTAACCGGCGGTCTTTGCCAAGGCAGTGATGAGGGATGTTTTCCCAACCCCGGGGCTTCCCTCTAGAAGGATTGGCTTGCGGACTTGGCAGGCCCTGATCACTCGCAGAGCATTCTCGTGGGCGGTCGGTGCTTGAAGATTGAAGCTGTGCATCATGGTGTTTACTGGTCCCTTGGAGAGTGCGAAAGGGCCAAATTGAACGAAGGTAGACGGGTCATAGGGGTGAGAGGATGTATCCCGCGCATGAAACGGGACAAGTTGGCGCAGCTTGCGAGTGGCCTCGTCCTTGATTTGTTGCAGGGTCTGTAGCGAATATGTCGCCGTTTGTGGCAAGGAACCCAATCCATCCAGAAAGGTCATGTGGGCTCCATGATGCTAGGCTACGCATGAGCTCTCGAGCCAGTAAAAAGCTCGTCGACTTACGAATATCTCGCCTGCTGGCATTGTATTTTCTCTCTCAGGAGTGAACACAGCATTTGAAAACGCAACCCAGGCCTAGGAATGAGTGAGAAGGAACGTGGTGAGATATCCTCCAAGGTTACTCACCAGCATGTCCCGTAACGTACAAATAGAACGGTCGCCAAGTCTCTCACGCATCCAGTCGGTAAACCGTAAGAGCGGCATAGTGAAGACTCTCAACACGTCATGGGCCCAGGAACTTTCGATAATCATCTCAAGGTCCGATGGATCGTCAACCGGGGGCACCCAAATCTCCGTGAAACGATTCCGAAGGGCAGGAGATAGTTCCTTCTTCCCGTAATCGCCCCCCGGATTCATCGTCGCGAGAAGCTTGAAGGAATCGGTAGCGCGCACAGCAGGATATTCTCCGTCTATACCCCCTCGCTCAGCAAGTACAATGGTCCGGTCTGGCTCCAGCACGCTATTAAGCCTCTCAAGCACTGAGTCATCGGCCAGCGATATCTCATCAAGCAGAAAGACATCGCCACCCCACATGGCTCGGACAAGAGGACCATCATGCCACTCAAATAAGGACGAAGAAACGAGAAGATTCTTCTGTGAGTCCCGAAGAGCGGCCTCTAGCGAGGGGTCAAGATCCGTCTTCAATAGCACGGAGATCTGGTCAAGTATTCCCTGAGTATCCGTGGGTGCGCTGACGACACCAGCGCGAGCGAGGAGAGACAATGCATCACGATATACATCTGAAGAAGCCGTTCCGCGACTGCGCACTGGTCGCAAGCCACCGATCAGGTCTGCCGTTTCCGTATTTTGATGACAACTGAGTGTATGCAGGTGCTTGGACACGACTTCGGCGTACAATTGACAAACAGATGTCTTGCCAGAACCAGTCTCCCCCACCAGTAAAACCGGCTCGCTGAACCTCAAGGCCCTGGATACAAGGACGAATAACCGTCGCATAGCGTGAGTCCAGACAACCTGTGAGGATGAAGGTACGGGGCATCCGATGTATGCTTCGACTTCGGGGCCATGTAGATTGTACAGCGATTTCTCGTCGATCCGAACCTTCATAACACTCTCTATGACCTCCTTGACCACAAGTTTGTCCTCGATGCGCCGAGCTCGTTCTGCAAGAAGCATGTAACCGTTTTCTGCAAGTTCCTGATAGCCTATAGCATCTCTACCAGCCCACCTGAACAGGTCTCGGAGGGTGGCAAAGCCCTGTTTACTTTCGAAAACGCGCCCAGTCTGTCGGCGCTGCTGCAACTCTCGGAAGACTCTGACAATCTTTTGTCCATAGGAGGGAGCAATTCGACACCGTTGACACAGGATGGATTCCAGCTCTCCCTGTGGTACATCTTGGAAATGAACCTCGAGGAAACGATTGCGGAAGGCGCGCGACAAAACTTTTCGACCGGCATATAAGCCCGGCGGGTTCTGAGTGGCGAAAAGCATGAAGTGAGAATGAGGTCGGACAACTTCGTGAGTTTCCGGAATGACCAATTCGCGATTGTCATCTAGTAGTCGGTTCAGGGCTTCGAGGACATCCGTTGGTGCGAGGTTCAGTTCATCCAACACGATCCAATGACCGCATCTGAGAGCATGAACAAGCAGACCATCCTTGAATACCAACTTCCCAGTGGCCGGATCGGAAACGTAAGATCCAATATATTCCTGAATATCGGTGTGTTCGTGGTTATTGATACGGACGAATCGATGACCAGTTCGGCGGGCGAGGTACTCCACCGCACTGGTTTTTCCACTAGATGTCGGGCCTTCAATAAGCACCGGAAAACGACGAGTGAGGACAATGCGGGCAAGATCAATCAGCTTCTTTTCCACCGAAGGAGTCATGATGTAGTCCTCCGCTGGATCGACGTGGAGTGGGCCCTTCTCCAGGTAAAACGGACCAAACTTGACGAACTCGTCGGCAGAGCGAGAAATAGGATGGGAGGGCTCTTTTGTCAGTAAGGATTTGGAATTACGGACTCCAGAAAGGATGTGCTTGTGTGCAAGACTCGTGGCGATATCCGCACTGGGCCCATCAAGTACCATGGTGAACGCCATTAGGCAGCCTTCCCATAATGCGCGTCGCAGGCCGTACATTGGCGAAATGTCGGCCGCAAACATAAGAGCACGGGTAAGCGTCCGCATGCTGTAGTGAGGACGGTGATTTGATCCGTCAGCCAACCGGCGATCCTCCGCTAATTGTTTAAGAGCGGTATAGAAGTCGGCGATATTCATGATTGCAGCTTTATCTCCAACTGCGCAGTGACCAATGTATTGGTGAATGATATTGAGAAGAGTTTCGCGGTCAGCATCCGGTGGGGGAACGTCAATCTCGGTGAACCGTGCTCTGATGTTGGGAGGGAGGTCCTTTTTCCCGACGTCTGTCGCGGGGTTCATGCAAGCGAAGAGACGGAAATCGGGATGACGGGGAATTGCTTCCAGAGATCCTTTCTCGGTCAGAGTAATGGATGCCGTTGGGCCACTAAGGAGCCCAGTGATACATTCGAGTGTTTCCGGACTTGCCAGGTTGATTTCGTCCAGAAGTATCCTAATGACGGGTCAGATAGAAGCTTGATGAATGACCAGTATAAACAAACATACCAATCGCCAGAGCGGAGAGCCTTGGCGAGGGGGCCCTCCACAAAGTTGAAGGCAAATTTGCCCTGTCCTTGGACATGTTGCATGTCAAACTCGTCAATGTCATGTTGGAACTTGTCCCAAGCCTCTGCAGACCGCCGAAGTAGCGTTTGATCGAGTTTCCTCCGTTTCCTCGGCGCATCCGCTTCTGTGGAGGCTAGAGGGGATTCTCTAGGAAATTTACTAGAAGCCGATATTACATGAGGTTCGACACTCACTGTGCGTCTTCATTGAATTTGGACTCAATCCGTTGCTTGGCAAGCCGTACTGACTCTTTCCAAAGAACCACGGCCCTCTTCCATTTGCTTTCCTGGACTGCTTTCCTGACAGATTCCTCAAACTTGATGTTCTTCTTCCGACTAAAGGTATTTCCGAAAAGCTCCACAAACTCTGCATGAAGCTCCGAAGCAGGAATGCGGGCATCAACTGGTTTGAAACCACCAAGCAGGTCTGACGATTCCGTTTGATGAGAGAGATTGAGCGAAATCAGGGGGTGGCGGAGCAAAGAAGCAAGGTGAGTGATAGCGCTAGTCTTTCCAGTACCAGTCTCTCCGGTCAATAGAACAGGTTCACAAAAGGATATGGCAGTGGCAATTCGGGAAAGAAGGCGCACTGCAGGTTTGTGCACCGCGAAGGGACGAGTTGGTGCAATGAGAAACATCGGCTTCGGAGGGCGAGCAGGGAGACGTACGCGGCCAATACCAACAGAAATGATATCACCATTTCCATCCCTTTCCTCCTCGAACGCGGGAACTCGCCCACTGAGCACCCACTGACGACGTTCAAGGTCTAGGCCAATATGATCAGCGACAAGAGCTGCGATGCGATCATAGTGGTCTTGAGCTGAGGCTGTAAGGCCGCCTGCACCGAAGAAGACATCCCTAGCTTCAATAAAAAGCTCCTCTCGAAAAACAAGATTTGGGAAGAGCGTGGCGACAGGAATGACGTCTTGGTTGAAGACTTCCACGTGCATGGAACTATGGGATGGCGGGATGAGTGCCTCCACTCGACGGCAATACTTTTCAAGCTCCCTCAAACCAACAGATCTGCTCGAGGCCGTTGTCCCTAGTCTCTGGATACCGGCCCAGATTTGTATGATCGCCCGTGCAAGCGGTTCCCCTAACTTAGGGAACCGTGATTGAATGATCATCTTGATTTCGTCTGATGATGGCGCATCGACTACGAACTCCTGGAATTTGTGCGCCCCATAGAATATTGGGCCCGGAAATTTTCCGCTCGTCGATGGGACTACTGAACGTGTCGTGAAGATAGCAAAGCGTTCCGAGGCCCTCACCCTGCCTCTGTTGGGAATATCTATGCTCGCGCGGCTGCCAATCCATGTGCCGGGAGCCAGAGAATCGGCAAGAGCCTTGATAAGTCCCAATACCTCCATACTTGCGCGATCAATATCCTTGAAGACTAACCATTTCCCTTCTCTCATGGCACGAACAAGTACACCATCTTTCCATTCGAATGTTCCAAGTTGCGTCGGAGAGGAAACGTAGGATCCAAGCAACGAGCGAGGGTCAAGTGATGTGTCGGCAAGATGAACGGTGACAATCTGGTCGCTTGCCCCAGGGTATACCACAGAGGCAAGCTGCGAGAGGAAAAGCGACTTTCCAGACGAAGGAGAGGAAGTAATGAGAGTAGGTAACCGGAGGGAGGTAAAAATTGCAAGCTGTCGTAATGCATTGATTGCTGAAGGCGTTGTAACAACCCCTACAGAGGAAGGAGGAAAGGGGGAAGATTTGAGCATAAGTATGCCATGAATATTGGCAGTCCATGGGCTAGCAAAGAGACTTGAGAACGAGGTGAGAATATCTTGGGATGGGGAGGCTCACGACAAATCATCGTTGGTCAAGGGCTGAATTCTGTCACCTTCAAACGAATAGAAGTCAGAGCCAGAAGCAATAGAATTGCGGCCTTGATGAATTCGCTGAAGTTCCAGCACAGGCATTAACCATCCATCGATGGTAATTCGACTCCCGTCAATATTTTGCCCATACGAAAGTGGGCACTCAACCACTTCGGGCTCACCAAGAACTCGAGTCTCTAATTGGACGCGCTCCACTTCGGCCATGCCCGTGTGCAGTGAATAACACCTGACTGCCAAGTACTTAACTGCAGAGTCAGGGTGAGGTGCAGTGAAGAGAGTCGATAAATGTGATATGGGCCATAGGAGGTCGTTGGGAAGTAGACGATTGGCTCGAAGTAAACGATAGTAAGCAAGAAGCAGGTGATGTAGGCGCATTGCGTCCAGCGTGGCAATAGATGGACTCTCTTCGACAAAACTCAGTGGACCTTGCGAGA
Source organism: Boletus vinaceobasis (assembly GCA_038092335.1). NCBI lineage: Eukaryota > Fungi > Basidiomycota > Agaricomycetes > Boletales > Boletaceae > Boletus > Boletus vinaceobasis. Next base: position 24,347 of record JBBPQE010000025.1, read on the forward strand.
AGAATGGCTGGTGCAAGAAGGCAGACAAAATTCTATTCGACAATTCAGAGCACGAAAGCCAACATCAGAGACGACTCACGGAAAAAGTTCCTCGTGGGTTTCAATCAAGATGCAGAAAGCAGCGAACCTATCTTCGAGGTCCTCTTGGTCATGCAGCCACCTTGCGCACAGGTCCACCAACAAGGGTCGAAAAAGATCTGATATTGGCACGGTGAGAGAGGGAACCGCTAGTAGTCGCGATAAAGTTGAAAGTAGAGTTTTGGGTGATGATGCAAGTGATATCTGACTCAAATGAGCGGAGTCTGGAGGCAAGATGGCGAGCAACGCTCGTGTCTGTTTTGAGAGATTGATCGCAAGAGGATCGTTGAGTGCGTTATGAAGTAACATGATGATGAGTCGAAAATGGGTACGTTGAGAAGAGTATGCACGACCGCGCACGACTTAAACAAGCGACCTCGAGCTCGTCGTCCCCGACGATGTCGAGACAGAAAAATCACTTGCGATGCATTGACTTCCCTTCGTGCACGTGACTAAAAGAAAATCTTGATCCAAATCAAGTTAATTACCGCTTTCCTCTTATGGGTTATCGATAGTCGGTTGCGGCCTTTCTAACTTGACTCAAGCGAACGTCGTCCACCATCATCCTTTTCTCCATTGCACAGAAATGGTTAGAAATACGAAGATTTTAGACATTAGAGGCCAAAGTCTCAGGCTAAACACTGCAGTGGACGTTGTGCCACTCCTTGAAGGCTTCGACCCCACATTAATCGAAGAGGTTCATTTGGGAGGCAACACCATCGGTGTCGAAGCTGCGCAGGGGTTTTCAAGGTTTTTGGAGAAGACGCAGAACTTGAGGGTATTGTCTTTCAGCCGTCGATGTTCTCCTGGTCTCTGATCGTGAGTCAGGTCGCAGACTTCGCCGATATCTTCACTGGTCGTCTCATCTCCGAGATCCCAGACGCACTCAAGGCTTTATGTGACGCTGTTGAACCCAAAACAACACTCTTCGAAATAAACCTCAGCGACAACGCTTTCGGCCTTCGCTCTGTTGAACCATTACGCAACCTTCTCGAAAATAACCATTTCGAAATCCTCCGGCTCAATAACAACGGTCTAGGCCCAGAGGCAGGGATCATGATCGCGAACTGGCTGAAGAAGTCAGCAGAGTTGAGCAAAGAAAAGGGCTTGAAGTCAAACTTGAAGACAGTCATTTGTGGCAGGAATAGGCTTGAAAACGGAGCTGCGCCTGCATGGGCAGATGCTTTCGCCGAACATGGAACGCTGGTGGAGGTCAGGCTTCCACAGAACGCCATCTGGACTGAAGGGATACATGCGCTGGCTGAAGGCCTATCCAAGTGTCCAAATTTACAGTATCTCGATCTTCAGGACAATACATTCATCAAGGATGGATCCAAGGCAGCCGTCAACGCGTGGGCGCATGCCCTGCCAAAATTGTCCGCCTTAGAGACCCTCATCTTCTCCGACTGCGTACTGTCAGAGGAAGAGGAGGATGAGGTGCCACCACCCCTGCGAAGCATTGCGAAAGGATCAAACCACAACCTGGTGACTCTGGTACTCCAGAATAACAATCTCAATTCGTCGACATTCAAGTTCTTTGCGACCTCATTGACCTCCCCGACCTTCTTGCCCAAGTTGAGAAGGCTAGAACTCCAATGGAACGATGTTGATGAAGACTCAGAGGATGATATTGATGCCATCCGACGAATCATGAAGCAGCGCGGCGGAAAATTATTCGCATATGAGGAAGAGGAGGAGGAGGGGGGGGGGGAAGAAGAGGAGGGGAGGGGAGGGGAGGGAGGGGAAGCTGAAGAAGCAGGAAAACAGGTATCATCCGAGGAAGCTCGGAAGCTCGAAGGGGCTTTGGACACACTCACTGACATTATGAGCAAAGTCACTATTCATTGACTTGCTCAACATCGCGGGGATCCAGCTCTTAAATTGGCAAGCTGGTTATACTTGCCGCGGATGCTGTTGCATGCGCAGGTTAGGAGGTTCAAGGGCGTGTATACCAGTTGGTCACTGGTCATATTACAAGCGGAAGATTGACAATGAGTGCGGATATTTACTACCCCTCACCATGGACGAGCCTGAGAGGATAATTAGAAGTCACACGTATAGAACTGTGCCGTTAAAGTGTCATGTCATGTCAACCAAAAAAAAAGAGACTGAATGCGGAGCATCAAACCAATAATACTACTACTAAACGATGGGTCACGAGTAAACCCTGGACAACCTTCATCAGGACGGAATATCAAGGTGTAGAGCGACATGGCTCACCGATTACTAATAGTCAACAGTTGCATCCGCTTTCCTTATCCTTCCGTCAAACCAGGCCTGAATGTTGTCCGACAACAACTTGGTCATGCAGTGAGTACATAACCAGTCGTCCTTTTGCCAATCCTTGTACCGCTCTGAACGGATATCAAAAATCTCTTCAATGAACTGGGGGTATGGGATCGATTCGACCACCTCTGTAAAGGAAACGAGCAATTCAAGCGGTCTTCTCTCGAATGACAAGCAACTCCCCAGGCGCGAAGGAGCAATAGCGAGGATCATGTATTCCCAGTCTACGAAGATCAATTATTCGTTATAAACGGGCTGATGCGAGGTCTGCTTACTGCAAAAACTCCATAACGAATCTCTTCTGGAGAGAAAAGGCGGCCCTTGACATCGGCTACCTATAGAAAGTGGGGTTGGTCACATTCACCATAATGAATGATTTCAAGAACATACAATTAATGGATTTCAAGAAGTAATCGTCGAGTACAAAGCTCGGCCGGGCGGTTGACAGTACTCTCCTACCGGTGATTGACGCAATCTCGGTTGCAAAGAAAGCGTGGGTCATGGCTCGCCATGTGCCATGCCACTGCGAATCGATAGGACGGAAAATCGGCCATTTTCCCCTGAAAGCGTCTAACGTGGCTGCTGGCCCGCTCCACATGAGATGAATATCGTCTCTATCACCAAATCCTACGCGTACGGGAGTACAGATCAATGAAAGGGGAGGTTGACATGATATTCGCGTACTTACGTGTCGGTCGTGTGGTGTGCTTGACAAACGCCCATTTGGCAAGATCCAAGAGGAACGCATGTACCTCGTCGACGCCCATGAGTTCAAATTCTCCCAAACTCAGCAGAAATTTTGTTTGTTTCTCAACGATCGAATCTTTCAGTTGTAGATGATAATTGTTGTCGTATTCAAGTCTTTTGTCTACCAGTGCTCCTGGCCCGCACGTTGCAGCAAGAAGCCAGAACCTATACACCGATTGCTGGAATCTCAACGACTCGGCGGCTGAGAGTCGACTACTCCTAGACCTCGGGTCCTTCTCTCTTGAACAGGTGATCACTGAGACGTTGCCCACATGGCGAAATACACTTACCGCCAGCTATAGATATCTTCAAGTGTCCGAACGATAGCAGCATGGTCTTGCAAAAGGCGTGCTTGCCCTGAAGTGATCATGAAGTCTTGGGAAAATCCCACTTCCCGTTGAAGCTCGGAGGCCAATCTTGAAGAATGGGCAGCGCCGATGCACCTGACAAGACGCATGGCCTGTAGTAAAGCGGGGCCAAACTGATTCCGCGCTACAGCCCCAAGAATAGAGCCTTGCCGACATCGAAAGACAGAGTAAACAAACTTGGAGGATGAAATGAAACCCTGCAAACTCTGGAAGTCGGGCAGAGTTATTAGGAGACAGTCTGCGAGATCAGGATGAAACGGAAATGCCGACAAGGACCCAGAATTTAACATGACGAGCGGTCAAGTAGAATCCGCGAATTTTCCTGTATATCGTCAGTGGGTGGAGTTGAGGAGAACGTATAAGTCACACGTCGAAAGCGCACTGCGAAATACCTTTTTAAAGCCGACAGTAATCATGGTAAGGGAATTCCATTGACGGGGTTGGTGGATTTCGGCCGCTAGGAACCTGTGAAAGTGTAATACCTGAGCGCGAATTAAGTCTTGTCACTTTCGACAAGACCGGCATATCTCCCTCGACACTAGTACTTGACGAGCTACGACTCTTGTTGTTCACCTTCCTGGAATGTCACATCCGCACAAGTGTCTCCTGGCAGGCGTACGATTGAGCAGTGCTCATGGCATTTCTCAAGTGAGAAGATGGTCCGATACGAGCGTGCTACTGGCGCTGTCACGGTAATGTCTGGTAATGATCCCACGCCCACGCCAACAAAAATCGTGGTCGGACCCGAATTGGAATCCCTGACTGTGAGAACTTGCTAAAGTGCCAAGTGGTCACGCCAATGAATGGTTTTGAATGGAGGACCCAGGTTTGAGATAGAACACCGAGAATCGGCAACCATCGATTTCAAGTGGGTAGTGTCCCTCTGCAAACCTTGCTAGACAGACAGCAACTTGGGTGCAAAAGTGGTACTACCTTGCCTTACAAACCATCCACCTGCCTTTGATCCCTTCCTTTGGCCGAAGTTGCCCATCCTGGCACCTCTCCCGCACCCATTCATCAAATCGCACAACAGTCGCCTCGGAGCCAAAACTGTCAAAGAATAGTCGCTTCCCCAGCCACACCTGCGTTTCATCAGACGAAGAGAGTTCCCGGTACGCATTTCGAAAGACTATCCATGCCTCGTCGCGTGCTTTCAACCGGAGCCGGGAAACTAGCGCATGTACAGCATTCCGGGGAAGATCCTGGAACACGGTTGTGGCCTTGACATCCGCCGATGGAATCAAACCTGTCAAGGGAAGTAGGTGCTCGAATGCATCAGGGTGCGATAACCTCTCGAATTGAACAAAGTTCAATGTGCGCAAGCTTCGAGCCAATGATGAGATCCACAAATACGCGGGGGACGGTCGTTCCAGCAAGTTTGGAACAATATATTTAATCTGTTCCAAATAAGCTGTCTGAGAAGGGAAAGAGATAACGAGTTGGTGAAGGAGCAGGATTAGAATGGTAGTGAGACGGAATGGCTGTGGAGCGGGGGTTGTCGAATAGATATCTGGCACAAGACGGGACAGGATGGAGGTTGTTTGCACTGGCGAGCTGAAGACGACCGACAAGTAAAGCGAGGTCTCGTAGACTAGGTCAATGATTGAGAGATTCGAGACGTGCCTTAAACGTCGGACCAGTTCACTGACCTTCCAGCACAAAACCATCCTTCCGGCCAGACGCAAACAAGCCCTCGCGCAGTTTACCTATATGCACAAATGGTTCATCACACAGACCCGCGCGAGGGCGATATTCGCAAACCCACTCACGGAACAATATCAATATGTTTTCCTGGCTGTCTCTCTTGTGTTTTTGCACTGACGAGTCGATCTGGGACTTGGTACGAGAACCAGCCTCATACAAACCCCAGAACGCTCTAAGCTACATCATCAAGAGCATGTCGTCATCACAGTGGGCTCATCGGAGAACCAGCCCGAGCCTGCAACGCACTTTTTTGTCGATAAAGGTTCTGAATTCTTCCTGCACAGTGCATTCCTTCAACCTGGGCAGCTTAGCGTTGTCGGGAACAGAATCACTAGCGTGCTCACATGTCACCGTCTTTGTCAAGACCGCTGCTACGGCTAACGGAGGCAATAAATTCCATGCGACGATCATGATCGTTTGAGATATTGCTCCCCCGTCCGCCTTGCCTGACATTAGTAGGTGGCCCTCCGAGCTGAGCACTTGGCTGAACAACACGTCGGCCTCGTCCCCGTGGTGCCCCACGGGATGATCTCATATACTTCAGTATGTGATGAAAATCCGCGGCCCAAGCTTGATGACGGTCAAGGTTTGAACTTGAGAATGCTAGTTTCTCGGGCTCAACCTAGAACTTTGAGATCAGAAGACAATGACTCGTTTTGATCACTAGTAGTACTCGGCTAGTAAGGATCGTGGACCGTGGCGCTGGCGCGACTCGTTCGACCTGCTAGTTGGTCGCACTTGGGTTCAATGGAGGGTATTTCAAGGCCACGCAACGGCCCGGTGTGCGACACGCGAGAATTAGAATTTGTGGCGTGTTCGACGAAAATGGAAATATGTACCATAGTCACACGGGTAGACCGACTCCTGATAATTGATAGTCAGGCTTGCACAGCACCTCAACAACCTGAATTCTATGGTGGAACATCTGCACATATATTCCCACTTGCTAATTTTTGTCCACTGCACCCTGCTGCACCAAACTTTTCAGTGATTTGTGACCATGCTTGCCAAGTACTATAGTCTATCAATCACTTTTTTATTATTGATCACTTTTTTCACACAACACCACATCACATGCAGTATGCCCTAATGTTTAAGAGCCTGGGGCATACTGCATGTGATGTGGTGTTGTGTGAAAAAAGCAATCAATAAAAAAAAAAGCAATTGATAGTACTTGGCAAGTATGGTCACAAATCACTGAAAAGTTTGGTGTGGCAGGGCATGGCAGACAAAAATTAGTGAGTGGGAATATATGTGCAGATGTTCCACCATAGGATTCCACCCATCATGGCCAATCAAAGGATCAGCCATGACCTGAAAGAATGTGCCCTCCAGCTTTGGAACTATGGACAGGACCTCAACAATACTTGTGTTGCTTTGGGCATCTCAAGAAGTGGCTGCTACCGATGGCGACACGTTTTCGAGGAATTCGGAAACGTTGACCGACCACCTTCAACTTTCGTCGGGCGCACTCGTACCATCACCCGGGCAATCTTTGGATGCGATTCAAGAGCTCTATCCGCCAGACTCGGACCTTCTCCTGGCAAAGTCTGCACCAAGTTGACCACTGCTTAGTACCCTTTCATTTTTCAGGCTGTCTTGTTCTCTATCTTCTGCCTACTCCCCCAACCTCACACCAATCGAGGAGTCGTTCATTACTCGTAATAGGATTTGTATTGTTTGTGTAATATTTCTTATGCTATTTCCTAGTCAAGACATACATTCGATGTCGTGGTCATGTATTGCGAGAACACAAAGATCCAGTTCAGTTGTTACTCGAAGCTACAGCATCCATTACAGCTGAAAAGGCACAGGAGTGGTTCAGGGGTGTAGGTTACATTATGGAATAAATACTTTACTGTACAGTATGTTCCGGATTGCTTGAAAGTCTGTCGTCGATGCGAGCGATGTGTAATTGGTGAAGTGCATAAAATAATAACGGGAGTAAGCGCGCAAAAGAGCAAGTCTTCTTCGCTTTGGTACGGTTTCGCTCCGCCATGATTAGTGATATCGATGGTCCATGGAACCACCAGCTCAAGCTGAGATCCCATTTTTGTCCAACGCCCCCGCAAATTCTTGCACGATCTCATTACCTTGGCACATCGCCGTAATGAAAAGTCTATTCAAGTTCCTCAGCAACTTATTTAAACCAGGATTTAGGTTCGCTACGGTCATCCAATCTCGTTTGTCAATACCCTCCCAGAGTCATCGTGACGAATCCCCATTTCCTCTCAAAGCCATTCACCCTTGAAAGCCCACAGATAGATAGTCTTGACAATGTGGACGGTAAGCGCATAACCCGCAACCATACCAACCAAGTAGGCGTAGAACATTTGGTCAGGAGGCGTCATTTGTAAGGCCGAGTTGACCTTGGGAATGTACGGGATGGCCATCGACACACAAGCCATCCCAAAAGTCACGAGGACCACAGGGAGAGAGGCTCGCGATTGGAAGAAAGGAATCTTGGGGGTTCGAAGGAACTGAATGATGAAGAGCTTTTCACGAAGCCATTAGGATGCGATACATGAAGCATGCTGGATTTCATACCTGTGTCAGAGAACCTTCCAAAAACCAGTTTGTCTGCGCGAGTGGGACCAGTGGAGAATCCGCCGTCCGAATCTTGTAGTGGAACCTTGAGGCTGGGTCGGATAAGGTTGATTAAACAGACAGCATAACTTACCAGTTGATGCAGTATGTAGTGATGTCGAATGGGCTGGAAAAGGGACCTAGACAGATCATGAACCGAATGATGGACCAAGCATTCCATGTCCTAGGGTATTCGAGATACTCAGGATCAACGTTGTCCCTGATATGAATAAATTTACTATCTAAAGAACGGAGGAAAGAACGCGAACCATGGAATCGATCCTTGAGAGAAGTCATAGAGCAGGTTCTGAACTAGTAGCTGCAGTGGCAACATCGGCTGGTAAGGCAACCAGGCAGAAGCAACTATAGGTTCGAAGTGTCACGTCAAGACCCCCAACGAAACCATAGAACGTACCCAGGACCGAGAAGACATTCCCAAAGTTCGATGAGCAAGCCATCTTGATATACTTGACAGTGTTCAAAAGCCTTTCATTAACGTGAGTCTCATGGTTGGCCGCTGAGCTGTAAACATACGTGATCCTGCCTTCGACCACACCCCGAGCAACAACATCAAGGCTCTTCTCTAGCAGAATGACGTCCGCCGCCTCCTTGGCGATCTCAGTTCCCGAATCCACCGATATGCCGACGTCAGCACCACGAATAGCCAAAGCATCATTGATTCCATCTCCCAGGAATGCAACAGCGCGGCCACCGCCACCTTTTCGTAGAGCCTTCACCACTTCGAGTTTCTGGTAGGGCGATAACTTTGCGAAGATAATCGCACGCTCAATTGTCTCGTTCAGAAGGTTGTGGTCCCTGGCAATTGCGGCGAGTTGAGGTCCCGTAACAATCAAACTTGATTCATCAACACGTGAGGAGGGCACATTGGATACTGCTTCTTCATCCTTTGGGGACCGTGCATCAGTTGCCCTCGTGAGGTTGAGGGAATTGAAAAGACCAAGGTCGCGGGCAGCCTTGGCGGCTACGGCCGGAGCATCTCCGGTGAGAATTCGCACCTGGGTCACATTGATCAGTCCCACAGGGCCACGCCATCGACGATGAAGTGGGTTACAATACCTGAACATGAAGACTTCCAAGTTTCTGAATTGCCTCGGCAGCGTCCGGCTTCAACGGATCCAACAAGGCGACAAAACCAACAAAAACCAACTCTTCCTCGTCCTCGGTAGAGATGGTCGTACCTCTTTTGGCAGGTGCCTTACGACAAGCGACGGCGATCAACCGAAGCCCATCTTCGTTCAGCCGCTTGGCAGAATTGAGGATTTCAAGACGATCAACTTCCGTCAATGTGGTGGACGAAGATGGGCCGAACTCGATGTTCCCCATGGGTTTCAAACTTTCTTCGTACCGCAAGGCGGAAACACATCGTTCTAGGACCTCCTCCACAGCCCCTTTGGTTATGAACAGTGCTTCTCCCTCGCTCACAGAAGCGTGGTACGCGAGGACTGAGAGCATGCGACGCGTGGAGTCGAATGGAACTTCGCCGAGTTTACACCAACCGTCTAGGTGGACATCACCGAGAGAACCCTTCTCGGCTTCGGCAATGTAGTCCAGGATGGCACGATCGATAGGACTGCGAGATCCCGTTTGCAGCAATGAGTTAACGAAGGACAACTTGGCCGGGAGGTCAGACGGTTCGCCTTTGATGTTAACCGATTTCCCCACACGAACGAGGTCAGCGGTCAATGTGCCTGTCTTGTCGGAGCATAGAACGCTGACTGCACCCAAGTTTTGGATGGCGTCGAAGCGCTTTACAATGACTTTCTGCGTGGCAATGCGAAGAGCCGACAAAGCCAAATTGGAGGTCTTTACAATCATAGGTGAATGAACGACCGTCTGGAAGTTTTTGCGAAAGAGACACTCACAACGATCATGGGAAGCATCTCGGGGGTAATTCCTACCGCGATCGCAATTGAAAACATGATAGCGCCTTTCCAGTCCTTGCTAACTGCTCCTTGGACAATAAACACAGCTGGTGCCATAACCTGCACGATACGATCAGGTGTTGGCATCAATTGGGAGGAGGAAACCAGGTTTGGACTTACCGCCATGAAAGCTAAAAGAACATAGCTGACTTTCCTGATACCAACCTGGAGGGCGTTTTCTGGCCTTTTCCTCTTGAGCTCCTCAGCGATGGCAGCCGTGTATGTGTCCTTTCCGGTAGAAACAACAACCGTGCGACCATTTCCGGCCGCGACTGATGTGCCAGCCAAGCAAACATTATGATTATCCAAAAGATGAAATGGCGCGGACTCGTCCATGGCAGTAACACGGACGACCTTGTCGATCGGCGCTATCTCTCCTGTGAGCGATGCCTGGGTAACGGACAAGGCCTCAGCAGATATGACAATACAGTCCCCAGGGAATACGTCACCACCTATAAGGTGGTTGAAGGTTGAGAACCCATGCGAGCATGAAAGAGCATACTGGTAACAGCGACGACATCCCCGGGAACTACGTGTCGCAGATCGATCTCGATCTCCTGAGAGATGGAGTCCACGCGACGAATAACACGAACGCGGGTCACGATAGACCTGACCAGCTTAAGTGCTTGAACCATGGACTTCACCTCTTGCCAGTACCTTTAGAGGTAGCAAGTTTCAGCAGAGTTAACAGAATAACATGGAGGAAGTACCTCAGTGAGGTGGAAGCGACGACCATGGCTATCATGACTACGAAGGTTGGCACGGAATCCGTTACGATGTTGACTAGGGCGAGGATTGTCAGTAGCACATTGAAGGGGTTCCAAAGAGCAGTCCATAGGATTGACAATGCGGCCAAGGGACGCTCGCTAACCGGTATGTTCAAACCATGAGTCTTGAGGGTCTCAGCAGCCGTTTCCTCTGATAATCCATCGGGGCTCCATGTAGGCTCGAGCCTAGATGGACATTCAGAAAAGGCAACAGATGAGTCTCTCGAGCTTACTCGAATACATCAGGGACGCGCGCGAACCGAGCAAGCCTCGCAGTGAGTTCGTCCTCTTTCGCCTGAGTGGCAGACTTGGATATGTCTGGACCGTGTCTGTCCAATTCGCCACCAGGCCTGAAGCGGGCAGGAACGAGTCTCGAGGCAAGAATGACATTAAATGAGAACGGCATGATGGACTTCCGTTTGGGGCTATATGCATATCAACGCAGATCCAGTGGACCGGCGCAACACGCCTACCTCTCTTTTCGTTCGAATGGGTGTTCAAGGGTGCGCTACCTGGGGAGGCGAGCAGACTGCGACGACAAGTTAGACAAGTTAGACGACATAGCGACAGAGAACAACGAACAAAGACGTAGGTACAAGCGTACAAAAACTCCCATCTGTTGGATAGTGTGTCTGAGGAATTGCAACGGGCTCGTCAAGGCTTTATAGGGCTGGAAGTTGGGCTGAAAATCTCCGATCCGGGACACGTCCGGAAGGCCGCATGGAAAGGCTTGCGAGTAAATTTGCCATTGGCCAGGGTATGGCATATTGATCTATAATATGCGTGACTCGTTTGTCAGTTTGGTCCGCTCTACGATATATATGATAAAACGGCGACCGGTAAGATTTTCCGGTGTTGAACTAATCACAGACAACTTCTGAGGGCGAGCCACAGCCACGTCCTGGGTTTGATGGAGAATATTGCTCCGAATTAGCACTGATGGAGATTTCCATTGCGGAGATGAACCAAGCGACCACCGGACCCATGACAGGCCTGACCAAAGCGCTGACGGTGGCAACGGGCTACTTCATGGTGGCCGTGCCAGCTAAGTGGCCCATGGTGGAAGTAGTCCATCATGTACAACTTCAATATTTCATACACCCCATGATTGTTGGGAGCACTGGCGACCACAGAAATTTGATGGTCAGTCAACTTTACTGTGACATAGCCTGCAGAACTTGGATCCAACCGAAGAATCGCGGAGTCGCAAAATGTTCAAGGCGAAACTTGTCGGTAATTACCCGCACTTGGGCTCACATTGCAATTTGTTTCCACGATTGACGGTCATTGACCTGCACTGTAGGTTCCTTATCTTGACCGGGTCATGATGCATGAGGCGGCGACGCATTTGGCCTCTGTCAAGTCGGTGCAGATCAAGCCACCCCCTTCGTGCCATCATGTCCATCGACTTGACGACGCCTCTACACGGGATTCTCCGCTTCCGTTCCGAAAGAAACAGTTAGTGACCTAGAAAAGCATCCAGTACATTCTGAAGCACACTACCTCCGGTTCCGACCATCTCACCCGAATACCCAGACCGTAGTTCAATGCTACACCACTGACATCGAGATGGTCATTCCCTTCGCATCGTTGCGGATGCACCACCTTCAAAACTTCGCTTCTGAGACGGAGGGATCCCCTTCCACTTGCTTTTTGTCTACTTCTCTTTTCTCAAGGCATTCTTTTTCTCCTCGTGTTTCCTTTGCGTCGGATTTGGGTGAAGACTCCGGCGTGTCCTTGGAAATAGCGAGGGACCTCTCGATGCCCCTCGTAATGCGATCCACGTCTTCACCAACCTTCGCTGTTGTTTCTGACGCAACTGGCGTATCATCGGCTTCTACACTGTCTGCGGTTGCTGCCCATACTCTCTCTAGTTCCTTCTCCCATCCAAGCTCACGGCAGAGCTCCCGGACGATGTCGTCGCACTTTCCTAATAAAACAACGTCGTCCCGCCTATCGAAGTCTCCGACCTCATCCAGGTTGATTAGAACACGAGGACAATCATCTGGCACCAAGTCCACCAAGGATGCGAATGGATGAACAGTCAGTGATGTTCCTATCACTATCAATAGGTCAGCCCTTCGTAGCGAGCGGATGGATGCGTGGAACTGGGGTGGGAGCTGGCCAGCAATAAGCCCGGAGACCACCGCGATCGAAACGTAGCATACGTACAGCCTCTCCAAAGAACACAATATTGGGTTTGACTAACCCGCGACAATGCTCGCACCGTGGAATCGTAGAATTGAAGACAGCTTTCTTGATCTTTTCGGATTCATAAGGGCGTTTGCACTCAATACATCGCTGTGTGGCGAAACTTCCGTGAGCTTCAATGATCTTCTTCTCTGGGACTCCCGCTCTCCGCTCGAGCGTGTCAATGTTCTGAGTGAAGCAAGTGTGGAGAAGATTATGCGCATGCAACACTTTGATGAATGAGTGAGTGATGGTTGGCCGATAGCGACCCGGGTAGAGCTCTTTTGCAAGTGTATAAACTTGGTGACGCATGGTGGTGAGTCGCGGTGCTGTGTGCTTAAAATGCGATCGATTACTTACAAGGTACCGGGTTCCTTCGAAAGAAGTCTATCTGGAACACTGCCTCTGGGTACGGTAAATTAAGTCGAGCCAAGTTGGCCTGAAATGAGTTGACCAGTCAAGGATCCGCGCATTCTCAGAGTCTCGTCAGATGCTCACGTATAGGCCTGATAATCGTAATTGGAACCACTGAGTGTGACTGGCAAATCAACGATATGGGCTACCCACCCGTTTCCGGTGACCTGAAATCAGGAATGCCAGCGGAAGTACTGACACCTGCCCAATTCTAAGCCAGTCGTTCCTGGGCAGCAAGATAACTCTTACCAGCACCTAACTACACAGTCCTGTATTAATCTCTGACATACATGAAACGACAGCGATGAAATCACCATGAGAAATATGGTCCGACAGCTGTCAGACTTGATGTACTTGGCGAGGGATTGAAGATCATTTCCCTCTAGAACCTTAGGGGAAGGTTTATGGGGATGTGAGCGAAAAAGGTTCATTGAAGTCGTAGGGGAAATTATCGACCTCGAGTCAGTGTAGTGATGCTAAGAGGAATCGAATCCAAAGTGCACCACGGAAAGATCCGAGAGCTGTGGCGGCCCGTTGCCATTGGACTACCAACCGAGCTACATCGGTAAACTGATCCTAAATTCTGAGATACCTCAACCGTTCCCTTGCCCTACCAGGCAACCGACTAGTGTAGAACGTTGGTAAGAAATTGCTCGCGGTCCTTTCAGTTTAACCCGTATTTGTTCTCGCTTGTCGTCTCGCCAGCATACCTACCTGACCTGCACCCGGATCGGATGGCTAAAAACATGACAGAGTTTGCACGTTCATGCGATGCGAAGCTCGCTCATCGCATACCATGACGACCATCTTCGGGGCGATGCATCGATTGGGAAGCATCCACATGTCTTTACTATCACCTGGAAATTTTGATTAAATCCCCCAAACAAGCACATCGTGATATCCATCAACTTTATCATCCCAAGATTGTAAACCCGCTCACATCCTCTGGCTATCGCCTGACGGATGGGCCGCACGTTTAATGATCCCCGTGGTGCGGTGCCGAAGGGAACCCAGGATGGTGTGCCACATAGCTCTGGATAGAGGATCTATTGGTCGAATGAGTCAACTTCGCTATCCTCGCGGAAATGTACACGATAAAAAACAAAGGCGTTTCTGCCAGATGCCGTCGGGTAGTTCACTTATCTGACTTTGTGATGTACTGTGGATTTGCCAAGGATACATTTCATCACAAGTTGGTCGTTTTCTCGATGGAGAACGTTGTGCAGAGCAGGGCAAGACTTGGGCGGAGCTTAATGACAGGCCTGGGGCATCGAATTGTGCTGACAACGGGTCCGGAACCGGAAGACCCAACTGGATGAAGGCATGTCAGGCGTATGAGAAAACTCGCGTATGCAGGCTAGGAAGAGGAACCGGGGTCTCTTGACTTTTCGAGTACTCCAAACACTTTCTGCGACGCTGAGAATAGTCGGGATCGTGTATTATAGTGTAGGAGTGGCAAATCCAGTCTCACAATAGCTGAGGTTTCTGCTCTTGGGGAAGCTCAACAATCTGCTCAAATCCAGGATACTCGGGTAGGTTGAGTTGAAACTTCTCCTCCACCGCTCTGCAATCAGCATCAGAATCCCCGCCAGGAGACAAGTAGCAACTGATACTAACTTGGGAACAAACCTCCCTCCAAGGAAGTGTCGTCCTTTGAAAGACCGCACTCCTTCCTTTGGTGCAGTCAAACTTACCAATACATCGGGCACAATGCCCACCCCTTCCTCGTCACCCTTTTCAACATCCCATCCGCTAGGAATGTCGACGGAGACAATGGGTTTTCTCGAGGATGAAATAAGTGGTAAGACCTCATGGAAAGGTGCGCGGACGGGTCCCTTGAATGAAAACCCAAAGACGGCATCCAGGATGACGTCAGATGATGAGAGGGTCGAACGGAGAACATCAAGGGTGGCGTCAGGGGGTAGAGACTTGATCTTCATGTTATCGCACTGCTTGTGCAACCGCTGTGCCCAATTTTGCAAGGAAGACGATTAGGAACAAGAGAAAACATGCATGGAACGGGGCAACCTTGTAAATATCTTTCGACCCTGGCTGGTGAACGATATTTGAGTCGAGGCATGTCTCCCATCAGACATATGCAAGTGCAGATACCTTGGGCATATAGATTGTGGGTTCGTAGCCGAACATACCTGGTCGCAATGGCCGTCATCTTATTTTCGATGATCTATTAACGAGAGACGAACCAAGGTGTCTTGCCGCTACCAATCCATCGCCACCTTGATTACCAGGTCCGCAGCAAACGAGAACTCTTTGATACTTCTCTTTATCGTAGACTTTTGCAAGTGTCTGAGCACATGCAAGTCCAGCCAATTCCATCAACTTCAACCATAGCATAGTAGTCGATCAGGCTCTATTCGAACACCAGCAATGCAAGTTACCGCGTACCTGGTCAATACTAAACGCCCCCCATGCGCTCATGAGTTCTTCATCAATCTAAGACGTTGCATCAGTCACGGTGCACGGGTACGACGAGCGTCATTCACCTGTTGGGCAAGACGGGCAGTAATATAACGGATGGTCATGATGGTTTTGGATTGATTTGGTGGGAATATCAGGCAGGGATCAGACGCTCACGCGAAGTTGGATACAGTATAGTACAGGTACAACGACAGCACCAAGCCTGTCAGTGTAGAAAAAAGGATGACAAGGAATACAAGGTGGAAACTAGGGTAAGACCTCGGAGACAACCCAGCGCTCTTTTGAAAGCGCTGTTCACAATGAAGCAGGCTTCGCACAAACACGGCGATGTTCGTCCCAGTCCTTCCTCTGATGTTCTGGAGAGCAGTACTTGACCAACCTGCACTTGCTACAGACAAGGCCATTCGCGGACGATGTGTCGATGCAGTCAGTACTGGCAGTACTGGCCTGAGAACCCTCGGAACCCCCACTACTCTCGGCGTATCGGTGGGTCTCCTCGCTGAAGCAGATATCGCAATCGATCCAGTTGCACATCTCCTTTGCTTTAATCTTCTTCCCGTGGCGACCACCACGCTTTATTGGGAGAACTGCTGCCCCTTCGGTGCCTCGTCTAGGAAAGCGAATCATTTCACAATCATCGTTGCAGCAGGGATTTGGGCATCCACTAGGGAAGTCGAAGAATATATCTTCTGCAGGTACGAAGAGAGGATGCGTGAAAAGAATTTGGGAATAAGAGGTCGTCTGGTGTGAGAACAAGATGATGAATGGCGGTCTTTTTTCGTATAGTATTGCTCGGAAAGCAAGGTCGATCTGGGGGAAGCATGGCGCACGTCGCTGCTTGAGTAACGCGTGACACAGCCGCATGTCTGAGTGGGGCGAAGAACGAATGAGGTTTTACAGCATGAACAGGGGTGGATGACGAACGATCATATTGGATTTGGCCCGCTATGCTCGGTTTACACGTTCGACGACCGTATGCATACCGACACACAAGTTTGAAATACTCTGTAACGTCGTCCATCTCTTGTCGCTTCAAATCTGTTACGATAATGTATATATCATCGCAGCCATGATCATGCATGCCCCGCAAGAGCATGAGCTCGGGAAGCTGACAGAGGAACGATGAGCATGGACATAATTGATAACGGACTAATGTGACATACCATTGTGAAAACGACGGGCATCATGGATAGTTTTCTGTCTTGCATTGATCTGTGATGGTAGACATGGGTGGTCCAGGTCCGGTCGAGAGGGATCAGACGACCAGTGTCAACCGTTCGACAAAAGATGTTCTCTGGAACAAAGTCCCCCTTGTTCCAGACTATGACCTGACGTCTTAGAGTGTTGGATGCATGCTTGCGCTCCCTGACGGCCTGGAACCATTCCCAGTACGCGTCGTTGCGATGTTCGAGCCACTTGTCGATTAACATGTCAGTGGCCTCGTGGTCGAGCGTCTTGCATACGAGCTCGCTCATAGCCAGGGTTGGCTGTGAAAGCGCGGAATAACGTTGAGCTTGGTTCCCCATACGGTGTACAGATGACTTGATAACCACAACACCTCGCGAGCACCACACGTCGAGAGAACTGTGAGTATATACCGGCCCTAAACGCCGATACATCCGAACTCATTAATCTTACGCAACCCGTGTTGGATTATCGACACTACCACCGAAAACTGAAGCATCCCCCGCACGACAAGAAGCGCCGACTCAAGACAGGCTTTCACCAGAACAACAGCTAATTTCTCTTCCCTAGCAGTGCGCAAATGGGCACCTCCCAGAATAGTTGCAGGGCCCGTAGTTCTGGAATTCCAACTCGATGAGCTGGGC
The DNA here is from genome assembly GCA_038092335.1 of Boletus vinaceobasis. NCBI lineage: Eukaryota > Fungi > Basidiomycota > Agaricomycetes > Boletales > Boletaceae > Boletus > Boletus vinaceobasis. The sequence goes on from JBBPQE010000025.1 coordinate 41,698, forward strand.
TGTAGCAGGCTTGTTGCAGTGGGACGTGGCAAGTCAATTAGAGCCCGTTGTGGTTCATGGTGTTCAGAGGCTACAGTCAGAGATCACAAGCCGTCAAGACAGGGAGGGGGGAGCTAAGCTGAAGTTGCTGGAGAGGGATATCCATGGTCAGGCCTTTTATACAAATTGCTCTGCTCAACCCCGCAGGGATAAAAAAATGTCAGGGTTGGTGATTCATGCGTGAAGAGATTCGCTTGGCATTGCCTAGCTCTCAGCATAAGTGGTGATCGCATGAGGCTTATGTCAAGTTTGCTAGCCCGCCACAAGACAAACGACAAGCAAATGTCAAACAACCCGGAGACCATAGCCATACCATCGTTGACCTCATGCTTCGTCACTTCTCAAAGTGCTTCAATTCTATCACACTTTATTTTTTGACAACAACAATATAACCACGGCTTTGGAGTAATAGAACTGCACCACGGGTCACGTCATACTGATTGGAATGGACCTGCTAGCTCCCGGCATATCCATGCCCATTAACCCTAGTGATGCGACTGTGCATGATTTATATTTTATTGGATCCCGCATAAAAAGGTGGACCTGGTTTTGAGTGACGTTTTTGACCCGCTGAAGCCAGGTTCGGCGTAACGATTACTGGGGATCCCAGAGCTGCTGTCAACTTGAAGGAGGGATGTAATGTTGCATGAGAAACCGCCAGTCCCTTACGCAAGGTGCCACAAGCCTTGCTAGATCACATAAGTTTAAAAGGTATCTTACACGATCGTTTACCTACTTCCCTAATCTCCACATCCCATCTTTGACGGTAGCTAGCCCTTCTCGTTTTGCAGCTTCCATGAAACTGCCAAGCTGCTCGATAGTGCGATCATAACCAGGGGCAAGCCTGAGCATTGTTTGTATACGGTCCAACGGTAGCGAACCCAAGTTTGTGAGCATGCCTTCGATGAACTGCAACTGGGATGTCAAATATTGCAACCGGGTGCACGCAACAGTGTCTCCCCACCTTCCAATAAACTCTCATTTGTTCTGCTTGTTGTTGTTGTACACTCATCATTGGTGGCAACTCGTCCTCTCCAGTAGCTACAACTCGAGTGTTCAGAACGAGGGCGAGACGGTTAAGGTAACGGGATAAATGTACCTAGTTTTAAAGTTGCTGTCTTGGTTCCTGGCGTTGGTTCTTCCCCTTCAGAAAGCAACTTGAACACATGTTCGCTGTCCTCTTTCAAAACACGCATGTCGACCCACGTGGCAAGCGACTTTAAGGCCGCGCTACGGCTCACAGTGCCTACCCTTGAAATCAGCTCGTCAACGGTCCACGTATCTATAATGGTCGTGATCAGCGCCACAAAGCAATCGGACTGAATGAGTCGCACCTCTTTCCGAGAAAAGCTCAATAAAGGCAGCTTCTAGAGGTGGAACGTCCGCATTGACTTTGCGGTCGTCGAATTCGAGTTCAAGTTGGACTCGGCCGAGATGAGGTAGCCAGCGCAGAGCCTTGTCAGGCTTGAAAGTAGTGAACTCCTTAGCGTACTCTTCTTGCGTGCTGTTGTGAAAGGTGAACTTGCACACAACCAGCTGGTGGCGGACTCACTCCTGAAATTGGCCCGGCATGACGATGCTGCTGGTTTCCAGAGCCGGCCAGAAATGTCGTGAGATTATAGTTGGATGTATGACACTCTTCCGCCTGTAAGTATGGTCTTGTATTCAAGGTGCATTGATGCTTACGGGTCGCTGGTACTGGACATGCTGGTCGATTCGCCTTGAATCTGACATGTCCCGAAGCATCACTTCGCAAACCTGCAAAGCTGACTCCCCGAAACGAATCTTCAGAATTTCGATATTTCGTCGCTTGAAAACGATTACCAATACATTATAGATGGATCCAAATGAGCGACAAACCTCCCGGTCAAAATTACCATCTTTGATCGCAAGCAGTCGTTGGGCAAGCAGGACTTGAAGCTCTTTGATAAAGAGGTCCTTTGAGTCGTATATGCTAACGATGGTGCTTATGATATCACTCGTTTTGCTAGCACGAAAATCTTTTGTTAAAGTCAGCTAAACTAACAACGATCAACGAGTGAGGAGATTTACCAGGACCTGCGTCTATTGGTTCGGGCGTCCATTCAGGATCGGAATAGTTTTCTATTTCCGGTTGTTGAAGAGGTTGAATAGGTTCATTATCATCCACCAATGAGTCGCCGCTTTCACCATCGCCGACCAAACTGGCGACAATGCATCTGATAGTATCTGGCCGATCTCTCGAAGTAATATCAGCAGGAAGATTGCGATGACATGTTAATGGCATTACCGGAGATACCGACGTATTGGATCTGCCACCTTGAATAAGAGAACGCCTGGAGGATCTACGATCCTCAGACACTTGATCGTTGAAACATAGGACAGGAGAATGTCTTTTGTGTCCGCTCCTGGGTGAAGTAGGCGTTTCTTGTTCCTGGAGAATCTGTCAACCACAATAAAAATTTTAGGTCCCGATGACCCACGCTCGTCGAATAGATTGGACTAATTCTGCACGTTGATCAACTCTTTGCAAACATTCCTATGTTCAAATTAATAAGTATCGAACGATTGTCGAGGTATCGTGCAAGTAATACTACCTTGAGGTCTTGGAGAGCGCCAGTAGAATCTGGGAAATCTACAATAATGTCGAATATCTCGCGCGTACTACGACGGAAATGAATATATCAGGAGTACAAGAGCGACCATTCACATACCGCAAGTCACAAAGAGTTTTATGCATATGAAAGTCAAACCTGGACCCGACGCCTTGCATCATCGTTTTTGCCTCGTCAGCTTTGAAAGATGAATAACAATGGGACATATAAGAGAATGAGCCGTACCGCTAGTTGCTCCTCTAGCAAATGGCCATACCATCCACGGTACAATCTTCTGGATCATCCAGGAACGAAGGTTCGCCAGCATTGGTTCTTCCCATGAGCCAGTACATGTTTGCAACACGTGGGCCTCGATGTATTCGTACCCTACACTAGCTATAAGTGATTCGTAACGTTCTATGAGGCTCAGGGTGTCGAAAGCCTGCCATAGGGAGCGGTCTTGCTGATCAGATGGCTGTGATACTGTTCTGACGAGCGTCGCGGCGACAAGCGCCTTGACTCCTCGCGCAAAGGAAGCAGGGAGGACGGAGAATAGGTGGGTTTGAAATGCCAGTGTATATGCGGATGTAATAGTTTGACCGAGTCTGTAGAGATGTTACCAACATGCGGACAAGGGACTAGAGACAGGAATTCACTCGGCGTTCGGTTTCCAAGCCTCATACCACTCAACAAGTCGGAAGATGAGTGCTCTTACTGTTTCCGGATCTGAGTTGGACTGAAATGACGTGAATATCAGGTGAGATAATTATACAAGGGCGTACTTCGTAAAGATTCATGTTCACTTCGACCTCCCGCGCAATCAGATGCTGGCTTTTGTGCAATTCCTCTGGAAAAATGGGTTAGGTTGCATGTCAGAGAAAGGCGGAGTCACGGATCAGACCAAGAAAGACCTCAAGCATGACTGGTAATCGTCTGCACTTGTTGATGGTGTCGAAGGCTTCCCTAACATGACGCATGTCTACTAGAAGGCTACCTTAGTACTCCACGGGGAAAAAGTAAAAGTAAAGAGGCCACTTCACCATACTGAGGTCGAGGTGCTGGGTCATTCAAGTCGTATGGCTTCAGGAATGCTGTCGCCAAAGTCCAAGCCTGCTCAAACGTGGTGAATGTTCGTAACGAGTTTAAAGAAGAACACGTACGTGGCTGAAGCTCATAAGACCTGATATCCCTGGCTCTGCGCGATTTATACGGGCAAATGACTCCTGCCATTTCGCAGCAACCTGAGCACGCACCGCGTTCGATGCCATCGACGGCGCGAAAGCTAGCTTGAGCACAGCCACCCTATCTTTTCTTTACTTCGTAGACACCAATCTAGCCGTCCATTCAGACATGTTCAAAGTAGATAATGTTATTGTCACCGGACCTGGCAGCCTGACCAGACTTATACTGCGAGTGAATCCATTGATAAATTTAGCCTGAGAAGGGCGACTGGGTGTCGGAATCCTGAGTTCCTTTTGTCTACTATGACCTAATCCGATGATGAGGCCTCTGCTGCTGCTGCTACAGCAGTTCCGCGAACCGCCTATCATAGTGCCACATAGTATTGGGACATGGAAGATGACAATGACTTGGTTGTAACGCCATTCATCCCTACAGAACACGATGCGCTGTCCACAGACCTCGTAGATGCGCTGCCACCCACACCGCGCTCCGATCCGCACATCCACGAACGAGCTCAGCGCCAGGACTCTTTCTCGTTCCCAAGTCTGAGCTCCATGGATGCCCCCCAACCATCGTCCGGGATCCCACAGGAACCAGACGTACCATACCGGGATCCACAGTTTTACATGGTTGATGGAAGCTGCGTTCTGCGCGTCGGGAACGCCCTCTTTAATGTACGGTTTTCTTGACTGCTCGCGCGAGACAGGTAAATGATCGTCACTGTAGGTCCATCGTACTATTCTATCAGTGGACTCTTCTTCGTTTAGCACCCTGTTTACTCTACCTCAGGGCAATATCACCGTGGAAGGCACGTCGGATGACAGTCCAATCATTCTGCACGGGGATACCCCTGAAGAATTTCGCAATTTCCTCTGGTCCCTATATGCTCTGTAAGATTTTGAACACGGTATCCGATTCCTCACCCTTATCTGTGCACAAATGACAGCCCACACGAGATAATGGTGGTCCGAGGTCCTCGTCTTGACCTTAATCGCTTCATTAACATTGCCAAAGTGGCCAGCAAGTACTCATTCAAGTCAATCGAGACCTGGGCTTTGGATGTAATCCAAGAATTCATCGAGAGAAAGCCATCTCCGCTACTCGACACCATCCCAATCGGATTTCCCTTCTCCGCTAACTTACCACCATCTGCGCTCGCTGAGAGCAAGCGTCAAATATACCGCTTGGTACAGCTTGCGCAAACGTGTGGACATACGAACCTTCTGGAAACCATGATCGCACTGCTCCGGCAGCTCATGCCAGTATCACTCCATTTTTCCTACCTGGGGATGTCTCTGGCGGACGATCTGAATCTCAAGGAGCTGCGGGGTCTGGCTTACTTGGAAGTTCTACAAAGATCTGTGTTCATCTGTGGCCGCGATGAGAACGGTAATGACCTTGTAGAAGGCGATGTACACGAGAGCTCCGAGGGTTTGGACCGCCTCGTCGTCAGTCCTGCGCAGCAGCTACGCCTACTATCTGGATATCACCGTCTCTCTAAAGCCTGGGAGAAATTGCGTGCAGTCCCCATACCCTTCGAGCATGCACCTTCTTGTGGAACTACTTGGCATCATCAGCACGGTTGCACCCAGAGCTGGTCGGAGTTCTGGAGGGAGAAAACGCGAGCCGACGGAGTACTTGCTCTTGGCACGGCCAATGTGATTGGAAAGTTGCAGGTGATATTGAAGGAATTCGACAAGTGGGGTTCTGCGACGTACATGCACCATGAGTGTAAGTCAGTTGCGAGGCGAGTCATCCAAGATGCGATGAAGCATATTAGTGATTCATTACCTGACTTTTTCCATGAAGCTGGGGAGTACTGATTGACCCTATACTCTTCCTGTCAACTGTACAGCTTCATCATAGCATTTACACATCACATTGCTGCTAGTACCACTGCTATATGCAGTATGTTCCAGTTTACATCCTTTGCTTTCCCTTGATAACTGTGTCCTCGTAATTAAATGAGTTGTTCGAACCATTGTCAGATTTTCCCTTCCAAGGGCCGTCGGATAGCTGGTGGGTATCTGTCGTCGACATGGCCACCATGCTACGCATCAGATTATCGATATTGTCGTCCGATGGGGGCGGGTCCAAGCCTATCCGCGATCCTTGTCTAAGCATCTGTTGAATAATTTCCTCTTCCTCTAGATGTTGTATACGAGCCCTCAGACCTCGCAGGATTACGTCGAAAAACACTGGGCAAAGTAAGCTTGTGCTGCGCGTTCACGTGTGGCTCACTAACTTTTCTCCTCCGCCTGATTCTGTGGCAAGGGTTGAATCAATGCAGAGAACGACATGAGCTCTTCCTCGATCCTCGGGCTGTCCAACTTGAGTTTCGAGGACCATTTCTGTTCGAATGCTTCTGGATTCAGTTCATGGTCTGATTGGTTGGATTCGTCTGGTCCATATGCTGTGCCCACAGAACTAGCAGGTGAGGGTGCACGTATAATTGGTGAGGCATAGGCAGGATCGCCCGTGTGGATGGCCGGGGCGTTGGGCATTTTAATGGGTTGGTTGGATCAGCAACTTGCAGCGTTGGACTGTGGCTTAGCGACACGACGCGACGTGACATTGTTGATTAGCGCGACTTGTGACGATCGTCACGCGGGATGCCCGTTTAAATTCTTCGCGACGCGTCTTTACTTTCTCTCGTCCGTTCCACCATCTCCACCCCAGTCTACTAGCATCGTTATCTTGTATTTTATCTCACTCATGGCCTATGTTTTTAAGAGAGGTTAGTGTTTGTAAGCCCCCCTCATCAGCCCAAGTTGATCTTCCCCGTTGCAGATGGGTAAGCTCCTTCCTCAAGCGCGACGCGACGCGTCTCGTTGACACCTCTCGGTCCAGGCGTAAGGAGAATGTGCAGTTTGATAAGGTACGTTGTATGTGTCCATTGGGCTACAATGATTTTGTTTACTCGAGCAATAGATCACGGCGAGGATAAACAAGCTCTGCTACGGTCTCGATACGGATTATGTTGACCCCATTGAGTAGGTCTTGTGTCAGAAATTTATTTTCAGATATTGACAGTACGCAGGGTAGCAAAAAAAGTTATCGCTGGTGTATACCAAGGTGTCACTACTGTCGAACTCGATGTCAGTCTCTACACGTGCCAACTTACGTGTATTCTGACATTGCCTTAGAATCTTGCCGCAGAAACCGCTGCCTGTCTCACTACAAAACACCCAGACTATGCCGTCCTTGCGGCACGTATCGCTATATCCAATCTGCACAAGGAAACAAGAAAGAACTTTTCCGCAGTGATCAAAGATCTGTACGAGTATGGTAGGCAAATTCAATGTTCAATAGACGTGTCACTAACAGCCTACAGTCAACCCAAAGAATGGTCAACCGGCAGGTATGATCTCAGACGGAACGTACGATGTCGTGCAGAAGCACGCTGCCACGCTGGACTCTGCGATTATCTATAACCGCGACTTCAACTACAATTAGTGAGTGGTCATGCGTCTAAACGTTAGTTGTTTAACTGGTTGGTTTAGCTTCGGCTTCAAGACCCTTGAAAGATCCTATCTGCTCAGAATCAATAATCGTGTTGCAGAACGCCCTCAGCACATGATCATGCGAGTGGCTGTCGGCATTCACGGTGATAATATCGAACGCGTGTTGGAAACGTACAATTTGATGTCTGAACGGTACTTCACGCACGCGTCACCCACCCTTTTCAATGCTGGCACACCCCACTCACAGCTCAGTTCCTGTTTTCTTGTTTGCATGAAGGACGACTCGATTGAAGGCATTTACGACACTCTGAAAACTTGTGCCATGATCAGCAAGACTGCTGGCGGTATTGGTTTGAGCATCCATTCTATCCGGGCTACGGGGTAAGTGCATTCCTGTGCCATTCGTTGGTCAAAGCAAACACGCTTTCTTGTAGATCGTACATCGCAGGCACTAATGGCTACTCAAATGGCATAGTGCCCATGCTCCGTGCATACGATGCGACGGCACGTTACGTTGACCAAGGAGGCAACAAGCGCCCTGGTGCCTTTGCAATTTATTTGGAGCCTTGGCACAACGATGTGTTTGACTTCATTGACCTCCGCAAGAACCACGGTAAGGAAGAGGCCCGTGCTCGCGACCTTTTCTATGCCCTTTGGATCCCTGATCTTTTGTGCGTTCTTTCCTCCCTGCACTATGCACCAGCTTGAATGGTCTCTTCTAGTATGAAGCGTATTGAGGCGAACGAAGATTGGTCTCTTTTCTGTCCAAATGAGGCGCCTGGGATGGCTGACTGTTGGGGCGAAGAGTTCGAGGCTTTGTACGAGAAGTATGAAAAGGAAGGCCGCGCACGTAGGACTATTCCTGCGCAGAAACTTTGGTACGCTATCCTGGAGGCACAAATTGAGACTGGGGGACCCTTCATGCTTTACAAGGACTCCGCTAATCGTGCGTGTGTATTTGTCGCTCAGCATTACCAACTCATTCCCCATCAGGGAAGTCTAATCAACAGAACCTCGGCACAATCAAATCATCTAACCTGTGCACTGAAATTATTGAGTATTCTTCCCCCGACGAAGTTGCCGTGTGCAATCTTGCTTCTCTTGCCCTCCCTACCTTCATCAAGAACGGCCAGTATGACTTCCAAAATCTCCACGATGTCACAAAGGTCGTTACATGCAACCTCAACCGCATCATCGACATCAACTACTACCCTGTTCCCGAGACGCGTAGATCCAACATGCGCCATCGCCCCCTCGGCCTTGGTGTTCAAGGTCTAGCCGACGCTTTTATGATCCTTCGCCTTCCCTTCGACTCTCCGGAAGCCAGGGAGCTGAACCTGAAGATCTTTGAGACGATCTATCACGCTGGTCTTGAAGCAAGCTGTGAGCTGGCGGAAAAGGAAGGACCCTATGAGACTTTCCGTGGCAGTCCTGCAGACCTCGGCCAACTGCAGTACGATCTCTGGGGCGTCACACCTACCGACCTTTGGGATTGGGCATCCTTGAAGGAGAAGATTGCTCAAAATGGGCTGAGGAACTCACTGCTGGTTGCTCCTATGCCTACGGCCTCGACGAGTCAGATCCTTGGGTTCAACGAATGCTTCGAGCCATACACCAGGTCAGTGTTATGTCTTCAGCAACGGATTGGCGGCTGATGGGGATGTACAGCAACATCTACACTCGTCGCGTCCTCGCTGGTGAATTCCAAATTGTTTGCCCGTGGCTTCTCAGAGACCTTGTTGAGCGTGGCCTCTGGAATGACACGATGAAGAACATGATAATCGCGCACAATGGCTCAGTAGCCAATATCCCTGGTATCCCTGACGATATCAAAGCGATCTACAAAACTGTTTGGGAAATCAGCCAGAAGAAAGTCATCGACATGGCTGCAGATCGCGGCGCCTTTATATGTCAAAGCCAGAGCTTGAACATCCATTTGCAAGCTCCTACTCTGGGTCAGCTCACGAGTATGCATTTCTATGGATGGAAGAAGGGATTGAAGACCGGAATGTATTACCTCCGCACGCGCCCGGCCGCCCAGGCTATCCAGTTCACGATCGATCAGAGCACTCTCAAAGCTGCTAAGCTGTTGGAGACATCCAACAAAGCACGAGGCCCAGAACGGAACGGCAATAGCATACCGACTCCTTCGGCATCGCCCTCTCCCGCACGCAGTACTAGAACAAACGCCCCGATCCCTTCTACTTCGTCGCTGGGTACTGCCTCGAACTCGACAACTGCAGGGGATGAGATTGATCCCGAGTACGCTGCAGCCCTTCAGCGTCAGAAGGACCGCGAGCTAGAGGAGGCCAAGCTGATGTGTTCTCTGGAGAATAAAGAGGCATGTGTGATGTGCTCAGGCTGAGCTTGTTGAGAGAATGTATTGGTCATTAATGTTTCCTGCTTTCGTCGTCTATGTCTGTATCCGTCCTCAATGTTGTGATGCATTATCACTCTGTACTAGCCTATGCGACTGTTGTACTCATCGACAGATAACACATTGATTGAACGAGTGGTGAAGTGAGGCTAGAAAGGAGTAGGTTGGTCGGCCGAGTCGGACCGACCCCCGTCCGGTCATGTGCAAGGAGTACGCGCGCGGATGGTCTATGCACGGCCAATGATTCCGAACTGAATACATGCGGGCGGGAGTACATCGCCATTCCACACTCATGCAACGACCAGAGTGGCAGAAGTGTCCTTCTAACATACATACATAGATAATGGCACAACTATCCAACGAACACAACATAGCCCATGTGGTATACACAACGACGGGGAATCGGGGGGTAGCATGTGGATACACACAAGAAATGTCCGCTGGTATACACGGTCGGTTCTATGACGCAGAATATCAGTCTGGAATGTTCGAAATGAACGAAATAAGTCAAATAGCCCGTTAGACGCGGTGGACCGTTAGAATCGCGATACGGCCATCTTGCGCGATTGCATGGTTGATTCCTGCACGGAGAATGTGGGTGAGCGACAGGGAGCATTTTGACGCTCGCGTGGTCAATACCTTTGAAGCCCGGTTCAAGAAGCCCTTCACGCCACTCTACATCAGTCACCCATGAGACGCCTTTCCACGAGCTGCCAGGGAGGGCAGACTGGACCAGTAAGTCGCGGCCAATGTTGTATCCATCGGGGACAATCATGTGGTGCTTGATGGAGTCCTGAAGCAGAGGCTCAGCCAGAGAATGGAGATACAGCTATCTAATATTAGCGAACCTGTTCCTTTGACACCCTAAATATTAGAATTAATCAAAGAGCTCAGATTAGTATAGCTCATTCGACGCACCCAAGGAACCATGCACTGGTATTGGCCTCAGTTCCATTTTGCTTCCAAGCGCGGAAATGATTCCCCCCTAAACATGGTGTTAAAACATCATTGCAACAAAGGTCATGACTTGTGACTAGCCAACGAGGCTTTCCCAGCACGTTCCCCAGTGAGGAAAATAATGCTGACGGGCTAGAATATGCTCCGATTTTCTGCCATCTCCGTCGCCGAGGTCCGCCTTGTGGACATGACCGTAATGCAACCCAAAGCATTCCTCAGAGAAACCAATGGACCTTATGAATATGAGTAATATACTTGCAACGAGCAGGGAATAAGATAGTTCACTTGTAGTACCAACGAAAACCCTCGTCGGTGAGAACGAATGGATCCGATAGATTGGATATAACGACGTTCAAGGGTTCTCCGTATCTAGGTGTCGTGAACTGGGGAGTTTGGGGGTCAAAGGATGGGTCAGTGCGGAGGAGAGGAAGCTCACATCTATGAATTGACCGCCGAGGATTCGTGGATCAGTCCAGCCAGTCTCGACCTTGGGCGGATCTACCCTGGAAATTGAGGGCAGGAAGGGAGCTTGTGTGATCCAGCCGATCCATTCAAAGGGAGATGATAACGCTAGTACTGCGGGAGAAAGGGCGAGGAAGCAGAGAGCGGGGAGCATGGGGATAGAGGGGGTATACAACCAGCTGAGTCGGGCATGCGCTGATATTATAAGTTGCAGCTGTGCTGTGAGTTCTTCTTTACTGTGATCGGCCGTGTCACGTGCCCGCGCTCTATTCTAAGTCTAACGACCAGTGTTGCCTCGTCAAAGATCAGTACTAGTCATGTCGTCGACACTATCCGACCTCACCGACGCCCACGACGACCAAGATGACTCAGTCCACCGCGATGGCAATTGGAGCGATGTAGACGCAGAGACCGCATCCCAGCGTTCAATCCCGCTCTCCTCCCCACCTCGCTCTCTGCACGCTGTCGCCACGCCGTTACGCGCACAAGAATTTTTCGCTAGGAGAGACTCCCAGCCCGATTCCATCGAGATTGACTTCAATTCCGAAACAGACGAAGTCAGCGATACACACAGCGATCTGGATGCGCGGAGAGCAAGCTCTATCACTTCCGCCGCACCGTCCACCTTCTCGCAACCAGAGCTACCAAAGGCCCATATCGCGTCCGTCACCTACCCTCCCACATCTTCTTCTGATGCTACCGATGCCGATTCCTTTACCTCCGCCGCGTCAACCTACTCACGGAAGGCCCGACCAGAATCAATGCTGTTACAGCCTCCCCACGGCCCTCTGGTGCTGGGGATTGCTTTGGTGGACTTCAACCATTTGGTAAGACTCGTTGAACACGATATCCGCTCACCGGGTCGATCCAGCACTAGGTTGGCCCCAAGATCGAATTCTGCCAAGGAGATATATTCGAGGACGAGGAGATCGCGAAAATACTTCCTTTTCTCGCCCTTCCGGACGGAGCTCATCTGGTGTGCTCCATCTGTCGCGCATGCGTATCAAATCTCACCTCGCCATACAGTCTCTGGAAGACTACTCTTACTTCCATCTCGTCCCAGATGTATCGAACGCCACCACGGTATTTGGAATATCGTGAGTCTCCACACCACACATCAGAAAACGCGTTGAATGTGTTCACAGATGTAACCGACAAATCGCTGCGTCGACCCTACTCGTCAAAGATGTTGATGTGACGCGTTCCATCGTCCAGAAAGCAGTCGTTGTCTTGGCCAGCAAGCCTGTGTTTGGTCCAATACGGTCAGTCGGTAGATTATGTCAGTGTGCAACTCTGATAAGTCAATATAGTGATCGATTGGGTGTCGTCACAAGGGCCTTGTTTGCTCAAAGGTAAAATTTTACTTACTTTGCCCTGCTCGCGTGAGACCTCAAGACTATCCACAGAGACTTCACGGATACACAAATCCTAGTCGAGTTCGGGAATTCGCTAGAAACGTCGCTACGAACGCAACTCACTGAGAGCGGTCTATACATAGGTTAGCAATGAGTCGCATTTTTATTTTTATCTTCTTTGTTGTGATAATTGCTGACTGGTCTGGGAAAAGGAACCAGTTTGTAAGTTCTCAGACACTCGCCTCACGCCAGCGTTGAGTAGTTTTACAGGAGAGAATTCGTTCACGTTTTTCGGCATCGTACGTTAGTGTTGTTGAAGGCTCTTATGCTACAAAAGAAGGTTGCCAGCATACATGCGTTATTGACCTTCGCTCACTGCTTCCAGATCATGTTTCATGGACATCCCGTGGAGAGGTTGTGCTCGTATCAATACTCACTGATCTCCCTTATACCCAGTTCGTGCCTACAACTCATAATTATTCATTTGCTCACTATGTGTAGGTTTACTTCAGACGTTGGATGATTGTGGATCACCTCCATTAGCAGCACGAGCACCCACGCTATCCCGACCCAATTCACTCAAAACATCAGATCGGAAGAGTATGCTGGCGTACATTGGTCTGCCGCTAGACTTGTTCGGAAAGGTTGTTCTGAATGTGCTGCACTGACAGATTCCAGCTGAGTCTTTTTCTTTAGGATGCCTTTTTCCAGCCATATCTGCCCCTGCAACAAATTGATCTCTTGAAGGACTCTCAAAGTTGGCTCTGTGGAAGTACTAATTCAATTGTCACCCAGCAAAAGGAGATAGATTTACTAGTGAATGTACAGTTCTCTTTGTTATTCCTCAGTCATCGCTTGACCACCCCTCACAGACCGAGGCGGCTGCACTTGAGTTTCGGAATCCGAGATTAGAACGATTGGTTGCTCTCACTCCTGCAGATCGCAAATGGGTTGATGAAATCGTCCGGGACGTCAACGATTCTTGGGATGACACTGACCCCACCAAAGCTGCCATGCAGTGCGTTATTTTCTCTCTCAGATTGGAGTGCTCGATGTTGAACTCTTCAAAAAGTTTCAAGGGTAGTGACGATTACCTCAGAGCAAAGGTATATCAGATTAGTCTCCATGAAATACGAATAAGATACCTGACAGACGACAGTTCGAGGAGTATGTATCTGCGGCACTTGCATCAGTGCGATACCGGGAATTCCTGTCGAAAGGCAAGGGTAATGGAACTATCATCGCAGGGACTGGTAGGCTGGTGGTTGTAAATGCTTGCTTTTGGTGCTCATATCATACCAGGTGGTGATGCAAGCATGCTAGATGACTTCAATGCCGTGTGGATAGCCGAATTTACCAAGACAAATGCCTATGAAGTCTGGGATCGGTCAACGGATCCAATGTTATTTGATATTGTCGAACCTCGGTTAGTTTGTAACTTCGAGGCTCAGCCGACTCTGATCCCCTGTCACTAGACACCCCTGTAACGAGAAACCGTCAGTGGTGTCAGATATAGGACTCCGGCTTTCAGAAGGTATCCAAGACCTCAGACTGGAACAACAACTTGCACCAACGCGTGAAGCCATCTCACGGACACTCATTGTTGGTTCAGCCAACTTCTTCAAAGCCGTCGAAGGTGTTCGCGGGCGATGGCAACAACGAACAGTCAGCTCCCCCACCATGCAAGATGTGACATCTAGCCCCTACGGTGCACCTATCGAGATCACGAAATCTGAAGCTAGCCTCCCCGCGGCTATGACAGATTCCACGAAACCGGGTGTCAACATATCCAGGCAGACTTCGCGAGAATCTGCAACAAGCCCACTTTCGCACCCGCGCCCTGTTAGCATGGCACAGGCTGCTTCGGACACGAAAGCGGCGTTGAGCTCTCTTGGAGCTGGAATACAATCACTTTGGTCGAACCGAGCCTCAAGGTTCTCGCTCTCGCGTGCGAGCATTGCGAGTATCGTGCCCGATGATTCAGTCTCTAGCCCAACATTGGTACAGCAACAGGACGATTCATTGTCCGTGGCACAGACATCGCCTCCAAAAGCTCGTCCGGGTGTGCACACGGTTGTAGAAGAGGCCGAGTGCGGGCAAGAGCAAGAGCAATTCGTAGTCACTAGTCTCTCGGATGGGAGAGCGAGCCACGAAACGGGGTCAGGTCAGTCGATGGGTGCTGCTCTTTGATGGCCGTATATTGTTGCAGTTACATTACATTATCGTCATCGCATACCTGTGTATCTTCTGCCCACGCCTCGATTCACTGATTGTATTCGGACCAGGACAAAGTTCACTGTAAGCACTGATTACAGTAATTACCCAAGTTGGGGGTGAGATAAAGGACAGCAGCCAGTACATAAATGGTTACCCAACTTGTGTACAACAAGGGGAGAAGTACAATGGGCACACTTGTGTTCCACAACAGCACTTTCCAATCATTTCGCGTAGAACTGTTGGTGGTCTGAGTGGCTTGTAAAGCTGAACTGGTCAATGTTGAACATTCAAATATTCCACAGTAACGACCAGCGAACGCTGAGCATCGCCGAGACAAATGGGTATTTTATTACATAATATGTAGAGTTGTGTATAGAGACGAATTGACGGCAAGTCCTCGAAAGTTCCCTCTCCGCCTTTCGCATCATCGCACTCGCCTTTTGGGCTGCGTGGCACTGTTTCTCTTACTGGAATACCTTGGGTCGGCCACAATGACAACCCCCATCCGCAAGAAACGTAACTTCAAGGCTCTGCAGCTCGATGTCACCCAGTCAGCCAAGCCAAAGGAGCCTGAGCCGATCCCTACACGCGTAGCACCAGCAACGACGGGGGTGGCAAAAGGGAAGAAAAGGCCACCACCCATGACTTTAAATGCCCCAAAGCTCGGTCAGTCCCCCGTGACGAACGATGCTGATGGGAACCTGTTCGCGGCCGGTGTCGGTCCTCCGTCTGCACCTGCAATAGGTACCGCATCCGCACGTCGGAATACGTATCACACAACCCTTTCAAACACGCTTGCCAACTTGGACATGAATGCAGAGACGCGCTTCGACCTTCGGAACGAGGATCTCAAGGACCTTCAGGAGCTTGGACAGGGCAATGGTGGGAGTGTCAAAAAGGTCGAGCATGCCCCTACCAAGACCATCATGGCGAAGAAGGCGAGCTACTAACGCTCCTTCTCCTGAATCTGCTGACATCTCGTTGGTTCCGTACAGATCGTTCTTATTGATGCTAAACCATCTGTGCGAAAACAAATTTTGCGTGAGCTGCACATCATGCATGACTGCAACTCTCCGTATATCATCTCTTTCTATGGCGCGTTCCTGTCGGACCCAAATATTTGCATTTGCATGGAGTACATGGATAAAGGATCTCTTGACGGTATCTATAAGAAGATTGGGGCCATTGATATCGAAGTTGTTGGGCACGTTGCATTGGCCGTGCTAGAGGGTTTGACGTACCTCTACGACGTACATCGCATCATTCATCGCGGTATGCTCACTGGTCCCTTCTCGGTGATCTGCGCTGATGGACATGCACCAGACATCAAACCATCGAATATCCTTTGCAACTCCCAAGGGCAAATCAAAATATGCGACTTCGGGGTATCGGGAGAACTTATTAATTCGATCGCGGATACTTTTGTCGGAACATCGACCTATATGAGTGTACGTCTCCCGTTGTGCAAGGTCGCATCATCCTCATGATGTTGTATAGCCCGAGCGCATACAAGGTGCCCAATATACCGTCAAATCGGACGTCTGGTCACTTGGAATATCGTTAATTGAGCTGGCACTGGGCCGCTTTCCATTCTCAGAGTCAGATCCTGATGATTCTGATCTCTCGGATTTGGAAGGAACTCTTTCCCCGAGTACCATGACTTTGCCACCCCTCAGGAAGGACAAGGATAGGAATGCGAAGAAGGATCGACGAAAATCCAAAGGCGTTAGCTTACAAGGAGGAGGCATGATGATGAGTATCCTCGAGCTACTTCAACACATCGTAAACGAGCCTGCTCCTCGGCTGACTCCCGAAGGGCGATTCCCCGAGGAAGCAGAGGATTTTGTAGACAGCTGTTTGTTCAAAGATCCTGATGCTCGAAAGACCCCCAAGGAGCTACTGGTACGTTTCTAGTCCCAGAAATAGTAATCACACTAACAAGGACCCCAATAGAAACATCAATGGATAGAGCAGGCGCGGGCGTCGAACTTTGATCTTGAGACATGGGCGAACACGTTTTGAGCTGGCCCCTCACTAGACTGCTTGCGTCGTGTGTCCCCGTTCCCTTCCTTAGATCATACCAGCTGTCATTTGTTACCTTTTCGCACTGTCATTATCTCAGTTTGTCCGTATTCTTGTATTATAGAATTCAAGGCCATTCATTTATCAACCAGCGGATTGGATGTTTTGTCAATATCTCGTCACCCATTACGTCTGTGGCGTACTTTACCCTGAGTGAGCGAGGCAGGCGTGGGGGTGCCCTGACTCTAAATTAGCAACTAGACCCCCCGTTATGCGTCACAGTTGCTCCAATAGCCTATAGAGCGTAACGGCCGGGTCGGGCTTCGCTATGCCACCGAAAAACAGAAATACTAGCCTGGCAGTTTTGTACCACCACGATGGGCTCAATAAGAGGAAACGGTCAACGTGGTATGTTTATGCTAGGGATGATTCCACCTGTGGTCAGATCGAGTGTCGTGGCACGTAGCGTGTACGATCTAACATTTCGCAAAACCTGCGACGTAGAGTATGAGTACCAGGATAGGTATGCGCGCTCTTCTACTCACTCCTGCTCCGGAGACCTCCATTGCCACTGATTGCTTCTCCATGATATGTCTGCAGGGTTATGCAGTCGCTTTTCATAAGTGGGGTCACCTGACAGTCGCCGCGTTACAGGTAACGGTTGCCCTCGCAGTGTACAAGACTAGCGAGTCTCGAAATGGGGAGCCTATCTGCAAGACATTGGTTACCACGTCCAGCCCAGACGGGCCCCATTGCACTACACCGCGTGCGCGTTCGCCTGTTATCACCGGGTTCGGGCTGCTGGGTCTGCGACGTGCCATGTGCTGGTGCGGTGATGCACTACGTCTGATCAGGGTAAGGCTAAAACCAGTCGATGCGGCTGCGTGGCGCATGGGAGAGATGGGTGTTCAAACTTATCAGTGAAACGGCTAGTGTTAGCCGATAGTCAGGACCAAGTCAGGGCCAGTCAGGGCCACTTAGTACTACGGCCCTGTGTAAATCGAGAGGACCGCGTAGTGGGGTCAATTTCTAGTTTTGGAGGTGAAGCCGAATATCATCACGGTTAACTCAGTGCCGGTAACTGGCATTGAGACTCATACAGAGAGTTCCGGTGCAGTGACGGGCCTCTGCCAACGGAACTGCAACGCTTAACCAATCTCGGAATGCAGGTGCAGCGAAATGTACGTACAGGTATTCTCTTGTCAGAATGCACGGCCGGCTCTACATCCATCAAACCTAAATTGATCACTCAGATGTGCTATTGAACCAGCTCAGCTGGACTCGCTTTGCTTGAGTTGTCCACTTTCAATACCGAAAAGAGTGCCACATGTTATAGGAATAATGGGCGGTATTGAAGACATGGAACACACAGTCCCTGTCCAGCTATGGATCAATAACGTTCCTGATATTCAGAGGGATTCTCCTTCGCATGAACCTGACGCCCCTGTCAAACGTTCTCGTCGGGATCTGTGGTAATGACCTTGGAAGCCCGTCTCGAGGGCTGTCCTGTTGCGGAATGCTCGAATGTGAAGGGCCATCATGTTCAGATAGGGTGCCACGGTGAGGCTAAACAGGGGTCAGGGCAGGGCGGTCTCGAGACATATCAGGGGAAGCATCAATTTCGTCTTCAATAATCGCTTAAACATTCGGGGGGTAGTTCAGGGACCAGGGAGCGTACCTGCCATGAAAAATTCTTTGGAGTAGAACGTGGCCGCCGGCGCCGCATGTAAACCACGATAGCACCGACTTTACTGTTCGGATTTGAGGTTCCAGCTGGCGGTGCCATCTGGCTCCAAACATTGGATGTCGGGGTGATGGTCAAGGAAGTCGTACTTGCCAGTGTGGAGAGTGTAGACGAGGAAGCACTAGTGTTAGATCCCCGACTCTCACGAAGTGAGGGAGGGTTTTATCAGCCAGAATCGTTCCGCTCTCTGCAAAACGATCCCTGGAAAAAAATTGCCTAATACAACCTAGTCTCAAGTGATACCTTTATTATTTATTATTTACTATTTAAATTTCCTTGTTCCGTTCACCTGCATTGCACGAGCCTGAACTTCAAGCCTTGAGTTCGTGGATTTTGTTCTCATGCCTGACCCCCACGATAGGTGGGGGGGTCAAAGGACCCATAGCAAAATATCGTATAATACTACCTGTGATCCTATTTGAACTTTGTTTACTAGTACTTGCTTTAACCAAGAGTGGGGACTTGGCGCATGCGCGCCGCTACCGATGAAGTAGTTGTGGTGGGATCTTCCACGTAGGAAGTAAGAACCGAAACCTGCCCAAACGGTTCATTTACTAGGTGGTAGTCAATCCAAAACGTGTTATTTGGGGCCAACAGTTGCGGTTACGACCGGTTTGTGGTCCCGGGTGCCAGCGGTGGTAGTAGCAGGAGCAGGAGCAGGTCGCTGTGTCCCCGGAATTGAGGCCAGTAACGTTCTATGCATTCCTGCGATACACCTCCTGCCATACTATCAATGCGCCGGGCGGCCCACTATATGCAATTCCTGGATCACAGTCATCAACGAGAACCCAACTGGTAACGCCAAGTACTGTTTGGTTCATCTAGACCGCATCAGAGCTCCAGGAAATCAGGGTGGTGATGGCATAACAGTGTGTCATTAGCAAAGCAAGAAAAAGGACAAGGACAAGGTAATAGTATGAGTAATAAAGTTATCTACTTGAACGGGACATCATGTGAATAGGGCGTAGAGTTCGTAAATAGTATCGAATCATGATCATTAGGCATAAATCTGTTCCCAGAAGAATTGAAATGTCGACTTAGAGTTTGGTCTGGAAGCAGTGATCAAACGTAGACTTCATGATTATCCCAAACTGCTCGTGGTTTGTACTTGAGCGGTTTGTAGTCCATTCTTTCCTTCACGGTATGGTGAAACTTCGGTTTCTGAAAAGGTATGAAGCGTCCTTTGCCCATGTTAATGCTGGGGTCCGATTCCGACTCGTCAAACAAGTTCAGTGGAGTAATATTTAAGCACCCACCTCCATTTACTGCGCCAAACTCCATCACCGTCCTGCCAAGCATTGGAGCAAGGCATGATTTCTAGTAACCACCATACTTTGTTTGTCTGCAACTCATCGAATAACGGTGCAATGGCGTTTGAATGCTCGGGGTAGGTTTCCGAATTCGGAGTGGGTTGCTTAGGTTCGTTCGGCGATTTTTGCACGACACGGGCACTGATATCTGTAGCCTCCCGTGCTGTCTTGATTCCAGAGGCAACGAGAGCAAGGCCATTGGTATTGGAATCTGGCAGTTCCTGTTCACAGGTGACTGACGGCCGAGAGGAATGTGGTGGAACTGTGAAGCCGATGCGTGCGAGTTCGTCGCTGTCAAAGAGGATTCCACATTGAGACTGTATGACCTGTTCCACCATCCAATGCAGCGTGATCTGTGCGAGCGACACCTCAACACCATCCTCAACATTTCCTCCGCCAATGTCTAAAGGGGCCCTAAGTAATTGATAAGAGTGAACTTGTGGGACCTAAACCTACCGCTATGACAGCCCGAAAACCATACCTCCAGCACATTTGTGGACGGGAATGCTTCTTCGGCAACAAACTCTGCAGAGGACTCAGAGTTGTTCGAGGTTACCTCATCACCGCCCCCGTTCCGTTGAGCATCATCGGCTAAAGATCCTGAGCCCAACGCTTGATGTAGTTGCACACATGAGGTCTTTCTCTTGAAAAGTCGCTCGAAGATTGATTTGACGGTATGAACCGACCGAGTTGCTGCATTTCCAAAGCCGTCCACTTCATCGGGTTCATTGGCTTGTGTGGGCCAATGGTACAGATTTGGTCGGAATCTGGCACGATGCTGGGTGAGAAAGATCAGCGAGGTTCCACCTGTGATCCTGAATGGATCCTACTTCGTCAAGAGAAAGCGCGTGCCGGAACACTTTGATCGCATTGTTGGACTCCGTGAAGGGCAGCATACGACTGACAAGCACCCCAGTACTCTGAACGGTATCCCTGACGGCAAGTTAGCAGCAAAGAAATGCCTATGATCTTGACGACGCCCACCATACACCTACGAACTCCACCTTGACATCCTGTGAGAAGGTCTTCTTGAATCCAGCAGCAAGCTTGACTCCCTCCTTGTCATTCCGTTGGTATGCCTTGTATGCAAAGTCGACTTGTTGGAGGTTATCTCTCGGTAGTAATCCAACCTTGACGACATCAATTAAACTTCATGGACGGCTGCACGAATTACCTTGTGTAACATTCCGGCCAACGCGCGAGCAGTGTATGCCCCACGAGAGAAACCTTATTTCGGATGAGCAGCGAGCTCACTCGAGACAATGTATCACCTACCGAACAAGCAGATTTTGTCTCCGGGACGGTAGTTATCCATGAGATATTTGTAACCACCCATGACATGTACATCCAGATACCTATATATCATCCATCGTTGATTCTTATGGATCATAGGTGCACGTACCAAGCAAATGCTTGATCCAGAAGCGATGCCCACCGTGTCCACAGCGGTGAAATAACTCCGGGTGCAAAATATGTGCCAATCCCTGCCTAGAAGTCACTAGAATCGGAATCCGGGAGGCCAGATAGCAGAACTAGCAAACACACTTGATAATAAGCCACTTGCTCGTCTGCACAGTCTTTGCAGAGGAGGCCAAAGAATTTAACCACATTGGAATTCTATCCTCGTTAAGCTATCCCGCCTGAATCGTCTTCGTAGAAGGACATACTGTAGAATCATACTGTTGACTGGTACCATCGAAGCAAAGAACAATTGTACGAGGGGGTCGAAAAGAGTCCTCAGACAGGTCGCTCGAGCTTGCGTTTGACATGGTTCCTTGGAGAGTGAGGGATTACGATTCAGTCTGGTTGCTTCCCTTTTGTGAAACGTCTCTTCACAGGGATCGCTTGAGTGAAATATTCTTGGCGGGGGAACTCTGTCTGGGAATGATGGTTGTGAACCTAGTGAGCACGATGGAGACTTTTTGTAGCGTGCCCGGCAAGATTTCAACACATCTCAGGCTTGGCTGGGCGCTGATATGCGGCGGCCATGGTTGAATAGATATGGAGCGGGAGCACACCAAGGCGACTCAGGCTGTCCGTGGCGCTGCTACGAGCCGCCGTCAGTTGTGTCCCTGCCGCCATGCTCACAGGTCAAGCCCAGATCAGTCAACTGCGATCTTGTGCTTAAGCCTGGCATTGATGATGATCCAGGAACAGATTAAATTTGGACCTGAAATTTGAATGGTAAGTTTTACCATATATAGATCAAACGGCCGGGTAAAATTTCTTTTACGGTTTTGTCGGTTCCGACTGTGACAGGAGTAATACTTGGCCCAAGGTCAAATGGAGGCCACCAAGGTCAACTCTTGTCGGATTTTAACAAGCTCACAGTAGCTCCGGGGTGCTCAATCGATAAGGCTTGACTACCACATCGTGAGCTCAAAACACCACAAATACAAGATAGTAACCGTCACACTTAGACCGCTCCACAGTCTGACAGGCTAGCACAGCTTGATCATCTCCAACTCTTCAACCAGTGTTTGATGGCGATATGCGAGTCGGATATCTGGCACATTTGTCTGAGCATATGTCGGAGCATCATTTTTGGTCAGCAAAAATATCGCCACACGTTCCTATCATTATCTCACCTTGTGGATGTCATTTCCGGTAGCTCCAGCACGATACCATTCTCGACCTATCCAGTGACGTTTGACTTCCATTTCGAAGCCACTCTGTACAACAGAGTTGCGGGCCAGTTCTGCAAGCGAACTTTGGGGGAGCTTGTATATCTATACAGCATGACACGACGTGAGGGATCTCTTGTTAGAAGCTGTGCGAATCTCACATGAGCAGCTACACTATATTCTTCTAGCAGAGGTTCCTATGGTCATAACGAACGCATCGGTTTTGAGTCAATGCGATAGTAGCGGTGGCATACCTTGGTAAAATGAAATTGGAGCGGATCATCGGTACTCAAGCTTACGTTCAACCCAGTCTTGAAAAAATCTGGGAGTGGATTCCGCTCATATGTGAGAAATAACGCGTTGTTACTCAAAGGGCTCATCGCAAGACCAATCTGCCTCAAATAGAAAAGATATTGCAATGCCGGAACTTTGCGAAGAAGAATACCGTGAGAAATTGAGTGAGACGTGAGGAAGGCCGCGGTGAGATGGTCCGTGTCGCCTGCTTCTCCAGCATGGGGTCGGAAGACAAACGTGTCTGTCGTGATTAATGGGAAAAAGCGGGATCATAGAGAACAAGCTAACGTACTGAAACCTCGTGCCTGCCGCCAGTGGTTGAGGCTAGCCATGTTGGCATACATGTAATAAATCCTAACACAGAACAGCTGAGCTCCGGACGAACAGGAAGCGGGAATTCGTGGGGTGGACTCACCAGTACGAGAAGGGGGGATTCTGTGTGGTGTCCCAGAGCCGAGGGTACGGGAATTTGCGATGGATTCGGCGTTCTGCCTTGGACTCATCGTCCACACTATCAAAGCCGACGACACGCTGCAGGAAAACGTGGAGTTCTGGGTGCGATGTTGGATCTTTAGTGACCTCAAACAACGGGCGGAATATACCTGAACAACGTTCAAACCTTGGACATGAAACTATGGGATCGGCAACCTACTGATCACAATGTCCTCGAAAGTCCTAACCACACCATTTTCTTTGTAAACATTGTACAGCCGCGGTACTTGGATGAGCCAGCGAACGTTGTGCGAGAACAACTTGTTGTTGATCACCCATTTGGCTACCTTGTCCCATTCGTCTACCGATCTCCCGTATATGCTAACTCGCCATTCACAATACTGTTCAAATGTGAGCTTAATCAGAGAATAAGCTGTCAGCGTGCTTACCTGGTATTTGCTTTGTTCTAAATCATTCATCACCTCTGCAAAGTGATTAGTGACCCGAAAACCCTATCCCGTGAGGATGGATTGTACCTCGAGTCAGTTCAGCAAAATAACGTCCTTCAATGCGATTATCGATCTTCAGAAATATCTCCCGAAGCCTAGATTCTCCGATGGGGTTGTATTTGAGGTTGAACTTATCAAACCGGTGGAATGAGTCTTGGTGGGCGTGCATATCGAGCGTGTCAATGGAAAGATCGTAGGCACTCAATTTAAGGGACTGGAAAACTTGCTCAAGCGTCAACTCAGCACCATCACGAAATATGACAATGTCCTGAAAGGAGCGATGTCAGGCTCACGGTCCAGGAGGCGCAAACGGGACATACATGGGGACTATGTTTCATCTTTGCCTTGATGAACCGTAACAGATGTTTCTGGTTCATGCAGCTAGCCAGGTGTACGTGTGTATCCACTTTACGTACGTTGTAGAAATCCCTGGAGGCATCTGCTGTCAATGGCACTAGATGGGTTTCCAAGCTTTTCTGACCTGTGAGGGACGCTCTGAAGCCGGAAAATGAGCAGAAGACTACCCATGAACAGCATCTACTCACTTTCATAGCTGCCAACTCTTGGGGTTCGTTGAGTAAGCTGTACATTTCGAATTTACTTGCTAAGTATTTGAGTCTCCGGTATGCAATGCTTTTGGCCGGACCATCGGATATGACTCCAAGAACATGGTCGAGATCGACGAAATATTCCCTAATGGACGGAATATCAAACAATGGTTTCTCGTCTAAGGTTCGTGATGTATTGTCAGCTGCATGAGTACACAAGAATTCCAATGCGTACCCGCCGCGGTAGAATATACCTGGTACACGCCCTTATCATCAATCCTGAATTCCCATGAGTGCGATTTCGGAATTTGGCAGTTTGAAAAATCAAATTCTTCGTCTTCCGTAGTGACATGACCGTCGGTGGCTGGAACATCGTGCTCCGCGATGAAATGCCAATGTGGAGGCGGAGGCTTAGGGTATATTTTCCATGGTGCCTCGTATGGGCTCTCAGTGACCCTGGCCTTAGCGAAGTCGACATCGGGCCGTACGCCAGCAACGCCAGCAAAGCCCTCAGCTATCCCATTAAAGTGACCGTCATGGTCGCTAGGATCGTCGCCAAGTCTCTGAAGGGACTTGGCTATATATTTGTCACGTAGCTCGAGGCAGTGTTGAAACAGCTTAAAGGTACGAGCCATCTCGGGAGTGATGGAGGGTTGGACTGAAATATTGTACTTCAGTTGTTTCTTACTCGAATCCATGCAGAAATCCGCACGTTGCGCCTGCGGCTCATCTTCGACGGAAGGGGATATACTACTCTGTTGTTCATTGGCTTGCAGGGCCTCGCGGATCGCGGAGATCCCAAAGGTCCCCGCAACTGGTGCAGAACTATCGGAGATGACGGTAGGGACGTCAGTCGTGTGACGATGGGCCAACTTCTTCTCTTCGATCTGGATGTATTCTCCAGCTCTGATCAGACATTACTAGCGATAACATACCTGCTGAAGACTCTTTTCGTCGTTGTAGCCGTAAAAACCGTCTCTGGACTCGGGGATCAGGAGTCCAGAGTTGAACTCGACATCACTAGCAGGGGTTGAGGTCTGTAGGGGGGTTTCGAGTGTACCACTGGTAGCGACCTCTGTTGTACGGTCGGCCATGGTGTTGATCTGCTCGACGAAAGATGACTCCGAACATTAATATTGAAAATATTTGAAACAGGAAGATGATGTGTACTGTTTGGGTACGTCATGGCAACATTGGCAAGGGATGCATCGCCACATGTGACACTTATTTACACTCCGATTCAGATAATCCACACTCCGCTCGTGTTTTCTGAGACTCCTCACCGAGTTTCGGCTCGCCGCATGTCGGATCACGTGAGAAACTATATATTTTTACTTTACATTTACATAATAATATTATTATAATTTGCTGATAACAAGGTTATTATATCAGGGGAGGCTAATTGATCCTCATTGGATCAAATTCTTCTTTTACGTCCATCGAGTTCACTGTTGACGACGAAGAGCTGAGGTTCAGACGAACCTTTGAGGACGCGCGACGCGATCTACACGATGGGCAACACAACTTCGAACACGAATCACAGTCGACCATCGCCAGCTCCGACAGGACAAATCGATCCAGCGAGTCGCAGACAGCCCCAGCCCCATTCGCCCTCTCCGAACCCTAATCAGCCCCACCGTTCCCTGCGCACGAAGAAAAGATCTCTTGAGCTGCCAGACCTTGCGCTTCTTTCTCTGACTCCTGCAAATTCCCACCAAAATTCCGCCAATTCATCTCCCTTATCACCCCAGCGTCGGCCACTGAGAACTACTTCCCCAATCCCGATCCCGATTCCAGTTTCTAACAATGGCACCATGAACAATGCCTCAAATACGGGCACTTCCCCTCGTGGAAGACAACCAAATGTAAAAGTGAATCTCGCGCGGGAGCCTGATACGTCCAACTTCTCTTCAGATTTGCTCCTTGAGCAGCCACCATCTACTCATACTCCGGTTCCTCGCCACCATCATCCCCGTAACCGTGGTAGCCCTTATTTCCGGGGCGCCCCTCTCCAATATAATTCTACGCATTCATTCACTTCTCGTGGCCGCCAACCTGCCACGCAACCCCGCATGCAAGAGCTCTATGCAGAGAGCCAGGTTGAAGTATCCACACATCCCGATCGACAAGAGTTCGTCCAGGAGACGGTTCATTCGACGATCCCCCTCGCGCTACACAAGGCTGAGGAAGAACTTGCGGCTGCCACCACCCACGGGCTAGTTGAGCTTGGTCAGCCTGCCTCCAATCTTCCTTCGGATGAGTCTAGGGACCCTGTGAGCGTCAAAATCACTTGGCATGGGGGCGGAAAATCCGTCGTCCTTGCCCGTGCAGGTGACGATAACTGGAAGGGTCGTCAACAAATGGAGTCAGAGTACGTCCATCTTGATCGATTTGCTTGTCCAGCTAACTCGTATCATAGTAACCCCCCTGTGGATACATCATGGTCTACTTGGGTCTCGCTCATGCCTGGAACGCATCATATCCGTTTCATTGTTGATGAACAGTGGCGCCTGGCCGACGACCTTCCGACAGCTGTGGATGACGAAGGGAGCTTGGCGAATTACGTTGCAGTCCCAATCTCTGGTTTGACGCCGCCTCACCTCGTCTCTGTCCCTATTGTACTTCCGAAGCAGCCCGCCCATCCAGTGCATTCGTTCTGGTCGACTACAACCTCCACCCAAGGCTCCACAATCGACATACCTTCCTCTTCAGATGCCACGAGATCATCGTCCAAGTGGACAGATGAAATTCCCGCCGAACTTGTCGCTGCTGCTCGTGAGGAAGAAGCTTACCTCGCTTACACCGCTGCCGCAGAATATGATCAAACGGACTATCCCAATGCTCACCAACAAGTCCCTGCGCCAAATATTCCTCCAGCTCCAGTCCTTCCCAGGCACTTGGACAAACTTATTCTGAACGTTAAAGCTGGACAACCCCCACCGCCCAGGGGCGGGCGGGAGCGGGAGCGGGAAAAGGAGCGAGAACGCGAACATAGGCGGAAGCAGGGGCGATCGCTACTCGGCATGACTAGTACGCTTGCACGGGACATCTATAGGGAGGACAAATCCGGGGAGGATGAACATCCTCCCATCCCAATCACCACCGCGAGTGGGACGGATGTAACTCACCTTGCAATTTCATCGCAAGCGCACACTCGACTCGGACTGGATGGACCGGGATTGTCAGATGACGCCAGCGTTTTACCCGTGCCGTCCCATGTCGTACTCCACCACTTGAGTACAAGTGCGATTCGTAATGGTGTTCTCGCTGTTGGGAGCACGACGCGTTATCGACAGAAGGTATTTATACGGGTCTCTGTGAACGGCATGGTTACTCACGAATGTTTTAGTATCTCACCACGATTTACTATAAACCTACATGAATCGTACGACTCTGATCAGCATGGCAATACGCAGGACGTCGTTAGAAGCCCCGTTTCGGGAGACTGTTACAATCACATCATCCATCTGATTATTTATCCGTGCAACTACTTAGTTGGTCGTTTCTTGGGATATTGCCTTTAGATTCTCCCTGATACAACCATGATATATGTGGAAGACAAACAAAGTCACCCATGACTATATGCTCATATCTCTCACAACGCAGACACATGATCGTTGCGTGTATGCGTGCATGTACATTGATCCATCTCCTCTAGGTTTCTTCGTTTCTGCTTCGTCTGTATGTCGTTCTATGATCATGATAATTTGCACTTATCAACATTCTTACATTACCCACTGTCCAGCGACAATTATGACATCTTTTGTGTATAGATTACACCACTTGATCAGTGACAATATCTAGGAACAGATGGGACAAAAAGGACAAGGAAAGAAAAAAAAATCAATTAATAATAATAAAATAATAATAAAAACAATAGCCCACCGCGAGGGTCGAACTCGCAGCCTTCAGATCACAGCAAGGATCACACCCGCCTTAAAAGTCTGACGCTCTGGCCGATTGAGCTAGGCGGGCCTGCGAGTTGCTTGCATCGCAAATACTATGAATGGACTACTGGTTCGCCATCTGGTCTTTCCAGACCCGGGACTCGAACCGGGCCAGTCAATGGCCGGTAAATCGATGACCCTTTAGTAAATCTTCTCTCCCTGCCCTTGTCCCAAAACCCACCGGTCACCGAACACACGTTGTAACCGCGGTGTTCTCTCCCTCCGAAATATCTGCGCGGCAGGGGCACCGATTGGATTATGACACGCAAACGGCGTTCGAGTCGGTATGGAGCTGTTAAAAATAAAGACCTGCACGCACTCCATGGCTTTGCGGTCATAAGACGTTTCGTCCTCGTGCAGAAACTCCAACGTCACGCTGGAGCACTGCGATTCATTACCGCCCATCACCTCGCCAGCAATGGAAGACATTGTGGGTACCGGCTACGACATCTTGCTGTACTCATACCAACAGGATCATCATCATCAGTCAATCACACTCGGTGCGCAGGTTGGCTAGTGGAGATCCTATCTCCCGCCAAGAGTACACGCATTCCCGGCCTGGGATGCGGATGTGGCATTCCTGTAGCGCGAACGCCGGCATATGCAGACGCCATGTGGTTGGAGTTGACTTCATCACTGTGCAGGTTGATCGAGCAAAGGAGCTCGTTCCCAAGGGGCGATTTTTCAGGGCAGATATCGCCGAGTTCGTCGATGGAATCTGTGCTACATGCCATCCTGAACAGTGTCCCATTTGGCGCTGCGGCAGCATTTTTAAGTGCGCGTTGATCCACATGCCGTCGAAGAACAGGTTGCACTCATCCGAACATCTCGGAAATTGGGTGAAGGCTGGCAGGTTCTGAATGATAACGGTCGGTAGAGCAGCACAGAGAAGGGGTGGTTTAGGTGGTCATAGACTTCTTTGGAGAGAGTTGGAAATAATCAGGGACGAACATGTGCCCGACGTTGAGGAAGAGCACCAGTTAGGTGTATGTAAACAGCACCCCAGCAGAGTCCCATGCGCGAATCCCTCGTGTCCGGACAAAGTTGGCTTATTCGAGGAGATGTAAGAAGTATTTTTTTGACGGCTCAATCCTCGGACTAAAACTTAACCTGCGTCGCATGGAAATTAACTCATGAAAATTAATTCGCGGTGAGTAGATTTACATCAGGAGTTCAGTACTGGTCAACGAGGGTGCGGTCCTGCTTGCTGTGCCATTCATAGGCGGGAACTACATGTCGCCGTGCATACATATGTAAGTCACCCTGGGTTGAAGGAGCAACGGTGCCCTCGTGGTCAGTGCAACCACGAAGCGAAGATGTCAATACTGGTGAGGATTCAATGTATTGCGATTCGGCGGCGCGTAGCTCACTTGTGAGATTCTGATCCAGGCATTATTTCAAAGGTTCGTTGCTTTAGCGGTGGAATTTGTAATGCAGCGCAGGACATGGAAAGGAACGGGAAAGGGGCGTAATGACAGCGACGCCCCGTGCGCAGAGTTTCCGAGATCATGGTCAACACGAGCAGAGAGAGAGTGGCAGGAGATGGACTCCATGCTCAGGATCAACCAGAGACGCCTGGAGCGAACGCAGTTGCAAGCAACGGAGATACCATATCACTGGCAGACACCACCCAAGGTAAGGGTAACGGTGGTCCAAGGAACCGTACCTAGACTAACCTGAGTTCGGGTGCAGTATCAATTGCATCAGCATGAAGAGGCGAGTATGCAACGCACGCCGAAAAGAAGAGTCATGATTGTCAACAACCCCGACCCCACCGACGACAGCGAAGTAGAATTCGAAATAATGATTCGGAAGTGACCTGCGAGGCGACACTACTGTTCGTGTGCATCCGAGTGATAAGAGCGTTGGCGATCCTTACCGATTTTTCTAGTCGAACCCGTTGCTGATCAGCTCGTCTACTCATTGGGTTTCGTCACGTTTATCGTGTCCGTTGAGGCGTCGGAGAGTTGATTGGCAGAAATGATGCGCCTGTCGATAGAACGTACGGAACGAGTTGGACATGTCAAGCCAGCATTTGGAAACCGGTGGGAGTAGTAACTACAGATTGTTTTGTGTTGATGACCCGACTGGTATGGAAGTAGCTTGAAGCACTTCCCGGTCGTCTCCGTCCAAGTTCACACCATGGTAACGTCACCAAAATTTGCTGTGAGTGAGCTCACACCGCGACGTCCACTCTATTATTTATCTTTTCCTCTCCTCTGAGATGTCCAGACTCGCCTACCGCCTTTTCTCACCGCCTTTGCGTTATTCTACGCGCGTTAATTCAAGTGCAGCTGCCCGCTCATCTCGCGCCGCGCTCACCCGGCGTATGATGAGCTCTGAGTCGCATGTGAGTCACGGCGGGAGCGCGCCGAGTGACACACCGTGGATAGTACGTTTCGCCGCCAGTGTTCACAGTAAAATTACTTGACGTATTTCTCCTCCGCAGATTGGGTCTGCGCTGGTATTCGGTCCTCTGGTGGGTACATAAGATAGATCCCGCGTGCTTTCTCCAGAACCACCTGTCATGTAGTTCCTGTACCTTGTGTCCCCGTCGGCGCGCCAAAGTTCTCATGGACACCATGAGCATAAAAGCCACCGTGTACGCGGTAACTTGACTTTGGTATCTATATGAGAATCTGACCGTATCATTTGTAGGAGGACAAGCATGTCGTACGTGACGTTCGTTCATTCACCAATATGGTTGCGGTGACGTCGGCGCTTTTTGTAGCAACATGCTCAGTCTCAGCAGAATGTCACCCCTGTTGCCGATGATGAGGGCACTGAGGTCAAGGAATCGATAGAAAAGGCTTTTGTGAGTCATAATATTGTATTTGTCTCGCATGCATTTTATTTTATTAGGAAGCCGACTCTCCAAAAGACGCCCAGGAACGGGAAGAAGTGGTAGCGAAGGCTGAAACGACTGTTGAGGAGGATTCGACTATCGAAGCACAATCTCAGGCAGAGTCACCAACGGGCACTACGCCGGCACCAGAGCCTGAGCTGGACCCAATTTCGTCCGCACCCGTCGAAGTTGGCGAGGTGACCCATGCGACAAGCGACGAAAAGGTCCAAAGCACGCTGTAAGTAGCATCTAGCTTTTGGTTTGGCGAATGGACTGACCAAGTGATCACCCGGGTGACATAAGTGAGCCCGCAGTGGAGCCGAAGGCTTAGGAGGAGCTGCCAGGGATTATATTTGTGTGGGTTCATGAGAATATACAATTATCCGTCGGCTCATGGAATTTATGTGGAATTTCCACTGTCTAAGCTTGTCGAGCTGAGACGAGAAGGGAGATTGAACGGTACTGAATGTCTGTCTATCTGTGGTCACGTGATTACTATTAACATGCCGTTGGTTTCCAAGACGGCGAACACATAAGACAATGAGACAATGACATGGTCGAGGGTCTTCCAGCTGTCCGGTCAACCTCTCCAACTTTGTTCTGTTCTTTGAGTTCTACTGCTTGACGCACAGAGCTCACCGTCACTCATTTCACCCACTACTCGTTTGCTATGTTTACCGTTTTTGTAATTCTGTCTTTGTTCTTTGTCGCCGATCTCTGTTTATCTGCCCCGACTGTCCGCAAGACCTTGGATGGCGTCGCATTGACGGCGATGGCCCCGATACCACTATCCAGAAGAGACTCGACTAAATATGTCATGGCTCATTTTATGGTCGGAAACTCCTATCCGTACACTCCGCAAAACTGGTTGTCCGATATTATCCTTGCCCACGAGAATGGCATCGACGGTTTCGCCCTCAACGTAGGGATCGATTCCTGGCAACCTCAACAGGTCGCAAATGCGTAAGTGCCTACGATACATTCCTAACTCAGCCTCATGCTCGGCCAGGTACCAGGCTGCGCTGCAATCGGGCACGGGCTTCAAGCTCTTTATGTCGTTCGACATGACGTGCGTCCTCCATTGTCCACCCTGGTGCTGTCTTCATGTCGTGACCACTAGATCTCTCCCTTGTGGCAGCGCCAGTGACGCTGCTACGCTCCGAAATTATATCACAACATATGCCTCGCATCCCAACCAATTTATCTACAACGGTGGTGTTTTCGCCTCGACTTTCTCCGGAGAATCTTGTCAGTTTGGTCAAAGTTCAGTTCAATCAGGATGGTCGACGCAGTTTGTGCAGCAGCTGTCGGGAAACAACGCTGTTCACTTTGTCACCTCCTTTTTCGTGAGCACAGACGCTTTCCAGAGTTTCAGTGGCGCAATCAACGGAATGTTCAATGTAAGACTGATGAATCGTCGTGCTATCTATCACTCTAACACACTTTTTTTCCCGTTCCAGTGGAACTCTGGATGGCCCATTGAAGTCACAACAAGTTCCATAGCCAACTATGCAACCTCTGTGCTTGATTCGCTTTCAAACTTTGTTGGTGTCACGACATCCGATGAACAGTATATCAATGCTTTGCGTCCTATGAATGGATCTTACATGGCCGCTGTATCTCCTTGGTTCTTCACACACTATAGCCCACAGACTTACAATAAGAACGTGGGTTGCCTACCATCAGCGACAGATCAGTTCTAACCCTACCTGGTTTTAGTGGATATACTTGAGCGATGACCATCTATATGTGAAGCGTTGGGAATATCTAATCGGACTCCGCGACCAAGTTGATATTGTTCAGCTCATCTCTTGGAACGATTATGGGGAATCCCATTACATTGGTCCTATTGAAGGTGCACAACCAAATAGTCAGGCATGGGTGGACGGGTTTGATCATACTGGTGAGCTTTACTACGCTCTCTAATCTGTGTTTCAGCGCCGAATGTCTCTACTAGGCTGGCTCAATATGACATCATACTACGCTACGGCGTTCAAGACGGGAACGTACCCAGCCATTTCAAAAGACAAGGTCGTTATGTGGTCTCGTCCCCATCCGGCTCTCGCCACGGCACCCGATCCAGTTGCTCAGCCTGTCAATTATCAGCTCGTGAGTTCTTTTCTCGGCAGTTATTTCATCTGGATCTGAGCTATTTCTCGATCGCGATAGACCGAAGACAAGGTTTGGGCGATCGTTTTTGCGACTTCTCCTGCAAATGTCACGCTTTCGACGTCATCCACTGAGTCACAGACATTCCAAGTTACAGCTGGGGTGACAAAGCTTGCAATTCCTATTAGCGCTGGCGGTTGTATGAAAGCGGTGCTACAAAGGAACAGCCAAACCATCATTGACCTTCAGCCCCAAAATTTCTATTTCAACCCCTCACCATCTTCATACAACTTCAATGCTTTCGTCACTTCTTCAACCTGATATGTGCTAGATGCACAAGGGAAATGATCTCGTATCAATGTCACATTTATTTGTCGACTGTGCTACTTCACGTTTCCTGGATTTTATGAGATACCCATTCATTACTCCATTGCAGCAATCACAGAAAGGTTTGGTTACTACACCATGGCCACGGCTTTGCAGCGCGACAGACTGCAGCAGGAGTAATGATTGGCCAAAGAACGCTTCAGTAATATTACACCTGAGCTTGCTGCTTACGTAACAAATGTAGTTGGCCAGTTTCACTTCATTCACCGTGGCGTAAGAGCACCTGTGCTGAACACTGAATATCCATCGGGATGAAACAGGTTCGAGAGAGATATAACGCCAGGGCACGCCGGTCATATCCGGGATCACTCGAGAAGGGGAAACGCCTTCGACATGCACCTACTGCTTCAGCAGAGACAGCAGATCCCAATGCAGAAATCCTCGCCCCGAAATCCCGGGAACAGAAAGAAAAGGAGAGGAAGGAGAGACTTGTCCAGGAAGTGAGTCCTAGGTGTCGTGACATCGCGTATCTCATTGGCGTATAGCTTGCAGCACAATCTGAGAGCAAGGTGTCAAGTAAGAGGAAGAAGAGACTAGAAAAGTATATTGTGAGACACAGTTCTTTTCTCAACATGTCTCATCGATATATCTTTTGATAGGACAAAAAACTCAGACAAGAGGAGAGGGTGTCGATCCTTGAGAAGCTGGCGTATGGACACCTTCGCGCTCTGTAATCATTCACTCAATTTTACAGTCAGACTCAGGCGTCAATACCGACTTTGGAGCTCCAGTCCTCTTCCACGCTAGGGACAGGAAAGGCAGTCTCTCATCGCGAACGATTGGACAAGACTGAAGATATAGATGTTCGGCGTCTTATGGACGTTCGATCCAACAGAAGAAGACGGCGTAACAGTGGTCTTTCTGCCACGAAACACATTGACACCGATGACGACGATGCCGAACTCGATGTGATGGGTTCCGATGCCGCTAGCGTCGACTTACCAAACGCTGCCACTCTAGACAAAGTCCAGGTTGTGGACATGTCCGCCAGCTTAGCCGCGCCGGAGAAATCGACGCAGTCTGTTGTTGGTGGCGCCCTCAGAAGAAACCCAGATGGTACTTTTATGGCACCTCGCACCGTGAAAAGAAAACAGATCAGCAAGGTTGGTCGGTCGATAATTTGCAATTCGCGGTCTCGTTATATTTCCTTAGGCAAGTTTTCGGCGGTGGTCAAAGCAATCTGTGCAGCCGGACTTCGAGCCCGAGTCTGATTCGTCATTCGATAGCTCAGATTCCGCAAATGACACGAAAGAAGATGAAAACGACGAGACCGAATCCCTTTCAGGGTCGGCGGCAGACAGTGATTCGGACCACAACAGTTCATCTCATGCAGAGACCAATACTGCATCTGTGGACCGCACGAGTTTCAAGACATGGGCAATAAAGCAGCTCTCCGCGGTCAAGGGCTATGTCGCCCCCATCGACGAACCACCCGCTCAGTCGGAACCGATCAAAGATACTACTGAACAACCTCCTCCGAAACGACGCAAGGTTTTACATGCACCTCACGACACCATAATGCGTGGTCCGCTTGGAGACGACCTAAAATTGCCTGCAACTGCGCTGGCAGAGCAATTATCCAGGAAGCCACAACAATCGTCGAGTTCGTCCTCCGCTGAAAATAAAGCCAATGTTGTTTCCGTCACGCGACCCGCAGACGTCGAAGAAGCTCGGTTGATGTTACCTATCATAGCGGAGGAGCAACCCATTATGGAGTCTATTTTACTCCATCCAGTCGTGATCATATGCGGCGAGACTGGTAGTGGAAAAACCACACAAGTACCGCAGTTTCTTTACGAGGCGGGTTTCGGAAATCCCAATGGAGGTATGCGGAGCCTAAGCTGAGGGAGGATGTACTAACGTTGATCTTTCAGATAATCCTGGCATGATCGGGGTGACTCAACCACGACGAGTCGCAGCGATTTCGATGGCGACACGTATTACGCACGAATTATCCCTAACCTCGTCAC
Source organism: Boletus vinaceobasis (assembly GCA_038092335.1). Taxonomy (NCBI): domain Eukaryota; kingdom Fungi; phylum Basidiomycota; class Agaricomycetes; order Boletales; family Boletaceae; genus Boletus; species Boletus vinaceobasis. The sequence continues at coordinate 77,065 of JBBPQE010000025.1, forward strand.
GAGTTTCCTACCAAATCCGCTACGATGCGACCGTATCTCCCTCGACCACGATTAAGTTCATGACGGATGGTATACTGTTGCGCGAGTTAGCCACCGATTTCTTACTATCCAAATACTCCGTCATCATCATCGACGAAGCTCACGAGCGAAGCATGAATACGGACATACTCATCGGTGTACTTAGCCGTGTCTTGAAGCTGCGAGAGCAAATGTGGAAGAACAAAAAGGATGGTGCAAAACCCCTGCGCTTAATTATAATGTCGGCCACCCTCCGAGTCAGCGACTTTGCAGAGAATAAGCTTCTCTTTCCGTCGCCTCCTCCAGTGATCAGTGTTTCTGCACGCCAGCATCCGGTGACGATCCATTTCAATCGTCGCACACCCTCGGACTATGTCAAGGAAGCGATCAAAAAGACCACCAAGATTCACTCTCGCCTACCCCCAGGCGGCATCTTGATTTTCTTGACCGGTCAGAATGAAATATCAGGTATCTGTAGGGCTCTGAAGGCAAAATTTAGCCAGAAAGCTATCGAAACCCGAATGCGTAAGAGGCGGTTGGTGAATGCTTCTGCGTTTTTTACTGACGAACCTCCGGAACCTCCAAATACGGTCGCTGTTGCGGAAGGTATGCCATTTCAATATCCGCTTCCTCAGATATAATCATCAAATCATCTCACAGTTGTCCTGGAGGCAGAGGATGTCGAATTGGGAGTCAAAAGCCAAGATTTGGCTTTAGATGTTGACGATGGTATCCCCGAAGAAGACCCTGAAGCTTTGGATAGCGCCGACGAGGACACCACCGACATGGAAGAGAGCGACTGTGAGTCAGATCCTCAGATTCATATACATGCTCATGAATACATATCTTTTAGCTCCGATGCACGTCGTTCCACTATATTCTCTTCTGCCGAGTGATAAACAGATGCGGGTCTTCGAATCACCACCCCCTGGATACCGTCTGGTGGTAGTCTCAACGAATGTAGCTGAAACATCATTGACGATTCCTGGAATTCGATATGTTGTCGACTGTGGGCGAGCAAAGGAGGTAAGTTACTTCTGGTCGCAGACACTATTTGTTCTCACAGGAATTATCAGCGCAGATACGACGTCACAAACCGTATACAGTCCTTCCAGGTGAACTGGATATCAAAAGCCTCTGCGGCGCAAAGAGCTGGTCGAGCGGGACGGACGGGACCTGGGCATTGCTATAGGCTCTATTCATCCGCACTCTACGAGCACTATTTCGAATCATTCTCACAACCCGAGATTCTCCGTACGCCCATAGAGGGCGTAGTGCTTCAAATGAAGGGCATGGGCATCGATACAGTGGTAAACTTCCCTTTCCCAACCCCTCCTGACACACTGGCTTTGAAGAAGGCAGAGACGGTACTGACTCATCTCGGTGCGGTGAGCAGTACATCTCTTGCATCATCGGCAACCTCGGAAGTGTCCATCGCTACGATCGGAGGCAAGATAACGCCGCTCGGGAAGTCGATGAGTTTGTTCCCTCTTGCTCCTCGACATTCTCGGATGCTAGTTTCTGGTCAACAACATGGTTGTCTGCCATACGTGATCGCCATCGTATCAATCATGACAGTGGGGGATCCCTTCTTACATGAAGAGGGAATAGGCGAAGGAAACGATTCCGACGATGAGAACAATCATGAAATGGAGTACATCAAGAACGAGCGAGTCAAGGCAAAAGAAGTTCGCAGAACACATCGGAAGGCTTTCTTCGAAACACAACAGGTACCGTCGGTGTAATTCTGCACCACGCGGCGCTAATACTCCATTTCCTAGACCCACGCTTCCTTGGGAAGGTCGACTAGCGATATCTTTCGAATACTTTCAGTCGTCGGCGCATACGAGTTCGCTGGGGGTGGTCTCCAGTTCTGCTCGGAACATTTCGTTCGACCAAAAGTACAACACGAATTCTAGGTTTCGTGTCCTATTAACTGACGTTAGTGCCCAGGCCATGGAAGAGATCCATAAGTTGAGAGCCCAGATTTGCAACATCGTGAGCGCGACCTTCCCCGGCGTGGAGACGGGTCTTGCACAGCCCCTCAAACCACCGAACGAAACACAAGTTAGCTGCTTCATTTACTATTGGCCAGTATTACACTAAGCGATGCCTTACAGTTGAAGGTCATCCGCCAGATATTGGCTGCCGCGTTCATCGATCAGGTAGCCGTTCGGAAAGATCTCGTGCAGAAGAAGTCGGCCACCGGAGTTCAGTACTCGACTGCTAAAGGGGTGCCTTACAGAGCGGTGGGTGTCCAGGAGGACGTATTTATACATCCATCGTCTGTCCTGTCAAAAAGCTCTCCTCCGGATTATATTGTCTTCACCGAGATCGTTAGAACAACCAAACCATGGCTCAAAGGTGTGGTGCCATCCCAAAATTTAACTGGGATTTTGTCTAACAGGACTGCAGGACTGACACTGATTAACTCGGCGTGGCTGTCCGCGCTCGGAAAGCCAACATTATGCACTTTCACTAAGCCTGCAAAAAACAGCGCAGGCACATTGATGACGATACCCAGATTTGGACCGGACCAGTGGGAACTACCACCAATAAAAGCTTCATAGCGAAAATAAAAATACTATATCTTGTCCAGGCAAACAATGTAGGGTGATCTAAGTATATGCGTCGTGCGGGGGGGGGTTAGGGTTGGATATGCTAAAAGATCTTGACTGTATCGAGTATGACATCTATGGCTTGGGTTTCTTTGGGATGAAGATACTACCCTGGTCCTTCTTCGGTCGCTTACGTGGTGGTGGCATCGGTCTGTGCTCGTTAATCGACGAAGACGTTTCAGCAACAAACGGTCTCTTCGGTAGTAAGGGCCTTTGTGCAGAATCGCCGCTTGGCCCCGCAGCGGCTTGGTTCGAAGTGGGGTTAGTTGGAGTGGAAGAAAGATTTTGTGATTGCGGTTTAGCACGAACGGATTCGACCAAGCTCTGAGGAGTGACAAGGTCCGCTGGCTCTGGAGCCTTGGAAACAGGCCGCTGTTTGTTGACCTTAGTCGGCGAGGCAGGTCGATCTGACCGCATGGGGGTAGGCTCTGTGAAGTAAGACGGATCCACCTGTATGCGATACAGCATTGGGAACACTGGTTACTGTGGGGGAGCGGATAACTTACATCAGTCAACAGTGACCTAGTTCTAGCATTGTTCACAATCTGTTTCCAGTCTGTATTACTCCTCTCAAGTGTTGGAGCGTTTCCCAAGATGAACAAGGAGGATTTAGCTCGGGTAAGAGCCACGTTCATTCGGCGAACATCTAGTGGATGGAATTTCAGTCGTGCCTTTCATTTCCACGTCCATGAACCATACCAGCTAAGAAACCAACCGACTGTACGCCTGGGCCCGCGCGTACGCACGAAAGGATGATAATGTCCTTTTCTTGACCTTGGAAGCCGTCGACCGTATGAAAGTGTATCTTTTCACGAATATCCTCCCCAAACCTTCTTGCAAATGCACGCTGAAGTTCGACCACCTGACCGCGATACATCGAGACAATGCCAACCCGGAAGTCGAAGTCGAACGATACGAATTCTTTGCGCAACCTCGCGTAGAGTGCGACAGCTACTTGAACTTCCAGTACATTTTTCATTGAATGGCGGATGGTCCCTTCTTCCTGGCCACGCGAGATGTTGAAAAAGCGATAGCAGCCAAATTTCGGATGAGATTGCCAGAGCTGTTTGGTTTTGACGTCCATGTCGGGTCCGTCAAGTAGACGACCTTGGTAGAATAGATGGCTAGGGAGCTGACTGATTTCTGGATGCATGCGGTACTGAATGCTGTGGGGTTTTTGAGAAGGTCGCCCGGAAAGCCTCATACCACACTCACCTTAACAAATGGACAGCGTCTGGGCGGTGTTTTTGCAAGCGAACAAAGAGGGACTGGTTGTAGTTGAATTTACATGCCTAAAAGCGTTTATCAGGACGAGAGCAAGACTACACGAGGAAACTCATCACCTCTTGGGAGAGTACAGTGGGCGGAAGCTGCTGAGGGTCTACAGAAACGGGTCACTTCTAGCATGGCACAATAGGGGTTACCAAGTTCTCACCTCCAACCATAATGCATCTTCGAGTACGAAACTTCAAAGGAATCAAAGAAGTCAATTCGACGGCTTGAGCGGCTTCATCAATGATGATCATTTCAAACTCCAACTGCTCGATCGACTCATGGCCAGATCCCGCAAGGGTCGCACAAATCACGTCCGCCTCTTGCAGAACCTCCATGCGGAATCGCCTTCGCACAGCGTCTAAAGTTCGGTAGTCGGATTTTTGTTTGTCCTTCAAACGATCAAACTGTTGAGTTAGGGCCATTCGGCGGGAATTCAACTTCTTGATCTCTTCCTCAATGGCGAGTGTCCTTGCAGTGTTGTTTTGAACCGTAGATAGCTCCTCTAACTTTTGCTGCTTGGCACGTTTAACAGATTCTATTTCCTGTCGAAGCAACGCAATTTGTCTTCCGGCGTCGTTGGAGGAATCTGGCATGTTTTCACCGTTCATCTTCTGCTCCACGAGGCGGTCTAGTGTGATATCCCGGACACTGATGTCGGTAGCCTTATCACTGCCAATCCGGACTACCTTGATGGGGTCCCCACGCTTCTGAGTACTTCGGTAGCCGTCCTTCAGGCGACTGGCGACTTCATCGATCGCTGCGTTACTTGGGGCGCATAAAAGGATTTTGTGTACCGGGCCTTTATCGGCTTGCGTGGAATTCCGCCCCGCGTGTATAGAAGTCGTGGCTCGAGGCCGTTGCGACAAGAAAGCCTCAACCAACCCACATATAGTCGAAGTTTTTCCCGTTCCAGGAGGCCTTCGAAGTATCTGAGCAGTCAAACTATTGAGACGGACAAGTTCACCTACCCTTGAATCAATGCGAACCCTTCAGCTTGTAATGAACTCAGGATGGCTCTTGCCTGAGGCTCGTTAACACGGTAGGTCGACATTGTTTGGTCAATATCATGGTTATCCAGGTGTGGCATTACGGATATGCGAGGTTGCATGACCGATTGGAAGGCATCGTAGTAAGGAAGAGCCATCAAAGCACCATATTCGCGATGCAACGTAGCCAAGCTGCAGAGAGATCAGCATCGCGAATGCAGTCACTCGAAAAATAACTATACCTAAATACCTTCTTCAAGCTCCAGACACTGTTGATTTGCAAACCAGCATCAGTCCCATTAGGTATGAAACATCGAAGTGTCATTTGTGCGCCAGCCTGCGTGGTATGGTATGACTGTGTTTTGGCCAGCAGTGATTTCTTCCCAGAAGGATGTTTGAGTAGAACTACATCTTTTTCTGACAGATGCCAATCTTTCTGGAGAGCCTCGGTTATAGTACCTTCGAAGTCAACAAAGTCGTCTGTGAACTGCTTTGAACAAATCTTGCAATCGTACGATGCCTGTGTCTCTTCTTTCGACTGGACGATCTGAGCCCAGCATTCGAGCAGCAGGAGCGGCTCGAATACACTAAGGTATTGGCTGTGGTCTGCAAATTTGTCCGGGACATGAAGTAACTTTGGTTTTGCTCCTTGTACGGGGGGGTCTGGGCCCTCGTGATCATAATTCCATGACAGCAGAGCCCGATGAAGTCCAGAAATGTCTGGTTTGAGCCGCATGGCTCTCCTACGCGCATCGTCCCTTCGATAAAGTCGTTCCATCGTAGCATTCTTCGCCTGATTTGTAACATCAAGCATCCTGACATGACGTCTCTCAGCGGGCTTCTGCGCTTTGGGGGTCTTCTGAAACTTGGCAAGGGCAGCCAAACCTTTCGCCCCCCCGGCATCAGCGTCAGACTCGGAATCACTGGACGATGAATCCACCACCTGTGGTACCTTAGGTACGTCTTTGCGGACAGGGGGTAGACGACTGGGGCCAGAAATGACATTTGCGCGTGCCCTCTGGAAAGTCGGGAAAGCAGGTATCTCCACCTTTGGCTGGTGCACGAGGGAGGCTTTGGCAAGCTTCTGGGGAGCCAACGGCTTGAGCGTTGTCTGCACTTCTTTGCGCTCTGGCTTGGTGTCTTTGCGCGCAGGAGCGGAGGCCCGACTACTGGAGGTCGTAACCGAAACGATCTCCACGTCGTCGTCATCGCTCTCAAACGCTGTTAGGACGTCTTCGAGTTTTGCTATACGAGTCGAGTCAAGTCGAGTCCTTGGAGCCCCGTCCGTCGACTTGCGAGCGTCGTCCACATGCTTGTTCAACTTCGCCAGACCAGCTTCGGAAGGCGGTACACCTGTTGTCCGAAAGCAGTCCAAGACAGTTTGGATAAGAGCGAACGATTGATGCAGCAGCTCCTCGTCTGACAACCGAAGCCACCGCGCAAGCTCGGGTAAGACAGGTTGAAGATCGTTCATCATCCGCTTTCCTACCCGAGACAACCTGGATGGTTTCCGAGTCAGTGAGGTGGACCCTCCCTCTGTAGATGCGACAGCAGCAGATTCCATGACCCTCCACTGTGCCAGCATATCTCGACCAAAAATGAGTGCATCTCGCATCCACACTGTCATATCGGGTATCTCGAAGAAGTCCGCCCACAGCGGAGTCCGTTTAAATATCACGGTAAGCGACTGTGTCATGAGCGTCCACAGCTGAGGGAGTTGAGCAGCAGGACCTTGCGGATCTCCAGGTCGCAAGAACTCGTTAGAGTGCAGTAGACCATCCGGGCTGGAACAAAGCACTTCGATGATATCCGTGAGACACTGTACAAGGGACTTTGACAGGCTGCACGCCTCGGTGACTTGAGGCGCATGTCGAACAAACTTTTCGAGGAATCCGAAGACTGCGGAGAAGGAAGGATCCGGTAGATTGGAGAGCAATGCGCGAAAGCAATCGAGACGGACGTCCACATCGAACGCTTGCCCAACCAAGGTCTTGGCAGCAGCTTGAATGTCATCAATTGGAGACAACATGAGAGTCATGACGTTCCTAGCAACCTCTGGGCGACGGAGAAGATCGCGCAAAAAGGATGGCTGATTATAGTTGGCAAATTTAGAGACCGTCTCGACAAAACCTTGCCTCGTGACCTGTAGAGAGCGATTGATGGCGTCAAAAGCGACTCGGGCATTCGGTTTTGAAAAGATTGGTTTGTAAGCGCGGGAGTTCAGAACGTCCAGATGGGCATACTGGGCGACCACTTCGAGAAGAGAAGCAGCACCATCCACATCATCTGTTTGCAAGGACTCGTACGTCTTCATCCACATATGCTCTCGCACAGCGCATACCGGGAATATATCGGTTTGACCGGCAAGAAACGTGCAAGATTGGTTGATTGCACTGGCAATCTCTCGTACGTCTCGCACGAGGCTGGCTATCACGAGATCGCGAGCAGCGCTGCGGGAAGACTTCCACTTTTCGCCTGCGTGTTGGCGACCGAAAGCAACGGATATGAAAACATCGACATGAATATCCAAGACACTAGATATTGCCTGACGATGGCGAGCCAGTTCTTCAGTTTGACTTTTACGGACCAGCGACGTGAGTAGCTGTTATTAAGTATCAGTTCGAATTCCATCAGAGATATCGGGCGCAACAGCTGACTCGTATAGCAGCGAACATGACCACGGGGCGGACTTCCTTGAACCTTTCGTGCTGGAGTTCTTCGCAAAGTAGGTCTACAATTTTCGCGAGCACATCGCCAAATACTCCCGAATCTTTCAACGATAATAGATACTCTCCAAACCACGAGAGAAACCAGGGTTTATCGTCTAGGGGAACAACTTCCTCGATTAATTTAATAAAAGACGAGTTATCCTTGATGGCATCGAACACGACCTGCGGGAACTCGGGTGCCTCGCCTTTCCAAAGACCAGCGTTCAAGCGCTTGAGGAGAAAGAGCATACACTTGAGTATGTGCGCGAATTCTGATTTTAAAAAAAATTCACTCAGCTACGAGTTACGTACATGGAAACTTGATATACATACGGGGACCCGCGTCGTGCAAGTGACCTGTAACAATTCTTCGACAGTCGGCACCTCCGTACGGCCGCAGCATTGTTTCGGTAGGTATTTGGCGAAGTACCTGACAAAATCCGACCCAGATTTCATTCGGATCTGACGTTAAGGGAAACGAGTCGACGGGGAATGTCTCTTCCATTGAAGATACGTGCAGCAGAACAAGGTTACGGTGGTTTGCGGTCTTCGCAATGAGATTAAATATAGTTCGAAGGGCCACCTCATGTCCAGTGGTGAAATGGTCCTCGGCCATAGGGATTTCGGAACAGGTTGTCACAAAGGACTTCGCCCACTGCCGCACATCTTGAGATTCATCAAACATGAGAACGAACAGCCCGGCAGGTGGAACATCTGTTGGCCAGCTTGAGACTGAGGGTTGAGAACGTACTGATGCAAGGACGTCGGGATCCTGGAAGACCCGCAAATTTGAGACCCCATGGTATATTATCGCAGGTGGCACACTGCGCAAAGCAGCAGAGTTGCTTCGAGCAGCGCCGCCGATTCCAACCGAAACCAAACCATCCTTGACGATTTTCAACTCCCAATCGTCGAAGCCCCCGTAGAATCTCCGGAGAACGTCATCTGAAAAGGCACCGAAATACCTAGTACCTTCGGTCAGCTATACGATCCTCGTCATATCTGACTATGACCGGAGAGCGAGAATGCGAGCAGTCTGCCTCGACCTTCTCGACCAATCATAGAACAGGGAACAAGAGGAACTCACGTTGACCGAGAGGTGACCTTGACCTCGCCAAAGGCTTTGACGCAAGCACAACAGCCCGCCAGACAACCTATGAATCTAGACTTCCATTCATCCACCTTTGAGCTATTATAGGCGAACAATCTTAAAAGAAAGGTGGCAGCGCCAACAGTGACTTGATCCGCGCGAGAACAAAACCAATGATAGCGTTTGTCGGAACTGTCGGATGGCACCTTCATTAAATAGTTGAAGACTGGTGTTAACACGTTGTCTGAGGCATCCGCTGAGTTGACGGGCGCGTCGCGAAGCTTGGCGAGTATAGCTTCGACTTTGTCCACATCTGTAGTCGTGGCCATGAAAAAGATTAGAATGGAGAAAAGGTATGGGAATTGCGCAGCCAGCGCTTGCCAAGGGTGGACGGGTTTGGGATGGTGGGGAGAGAGAAATGTGTGTTGACCATGCCAGAAATGGATACCCGAAGCGCAAGTCAGCCCATCGGAACCGTCAATCTGAATCGCAGTTCTCAGGAGTCAGTCAACAAATGGATGCACAAGACGTGAATTATCTCAGCGAACTCCTTGAGCAAGACGTCGAAATCAGAGAGGTACGACGCCTACAAATGGCCATACCAAAATTTATGGCGAAACCTCCCTCCATGAAAGAAAATCAAAGATCAAGTATCTTATCTTGACAAGAAGACCCGCCTCATGGTTGGGATTCTGAACAAAATTCACTCCACATCAAGAGACGCACGTTAGTCTCTCGCCCACCGCACGTGTCGACGTCTAACCCCGTTGACTTCAAGTTCCGCCGCTACTTGATTCGGTGCGACCAATCCTGCGCAGCTGTCACGATACCAATGCTGCCATCGCCTCAATCGTCCCTCCTAACCAACTTTGGCGCTGGAAAGAGATGTGGTCGAATTCTCTCCGTACGGCAATATATTCTGCCGCCCTAGTGGAATACCTAAGTAGTGGTTCCCTCATCACGCTCCCGCAAACCAACGAGGTGCTTGGAAGTGAGCTGTTTTCCGCAGAGCCCCTGCAAAGTCAGAACACTCATGTCTTCCCAGTCAAAGAAGAATGGTCAGATAGATTCTCAATAACCGTGGAAGACTATCTGCATGGGCTCATTAGCCTCGTCAATGAACTGGTAAACAAGTTTACCGACTTTCAGTGTCTCGGAAAGTACAGAATTCCCTTAACTCACTACTCCCTCAGTCACGACTTGCTGTCAATGCGGTGACGCTCGGAGACTACGAAGCGCCACTCCGTATCTCGGTCTTTGTGAAGGATCTTTTTTCTGGGTTTTCGATGGTAACACTTCTCAACACTTTCATTGCGGGATTTGACGTGTCTTCTTTCTGGAATTAAATCAAGCTCAACCTAAAAAATGATACCTTGCGACGACGTTTTGATAGCCTTAAATATGATCTCAAAAAGATCGAAGAGGGTCGGTCCCATTTCCTCCGCTTGCTCCGACCCTTACCGCTTCCTCAGTTGTCTACGATGTATCACTACGAAAGCTGACAGATTCAACAAAAAATGTGGCTAGAATTTAATCTTGAAAGGGGGTATTGGTATTGTAATAGGGATACGTTGTTTGTTTGTTCTCATGATGCTGTGGATGTTTCGTATGTCTTCGACATTCAAGTTACATAACTCCGCGATCATTCTTGCTAAGAACGCCCAACTGGCAGAGTGATTTGCTCGTTTCCACTCAACAAAGTAACTGCGCGCTCGCATCTCTGACCACGTTTCGTGTAGTAATATTTCTGGCGTGTCTCATTTTCACGACTGCAACTCTCAACGCATTCTTTCGTCCGAGACTCGCCATGGACAGAAGGCGAGGTTCAACACGGCCAGCTTCGTCTGAAGGTAAGTTCCCACGCTTCCTCCCTGAGTCAACTATATATCCGGTCCCATTAACAGAGATAGAGTACTGGTCTCATGCAAGCAAATCGCTGGGAACGCTCTCTAGCATTTATGCTAACCCCACTAGCATCGAGACAATCGGACGCGTCAATCGGCTGATAGCCATGTGGCCAACTGATGATTCGCTCCCTGCTGAGAGCTACGAAACGCTCAAGACTAATTATAAGCGGTTGTCTTCCGCGCTGAAAGAGGTGCGCCGCAATTCCGAGGACGAGACAGAGTGAGAACCTGTCTCTTCACACTGTTCGACCGTAAATAGAATTTCTGTTACAGGGCGCTCAATGATGCCATTGAACGAGTCAGTGTTCTGATCGCACTTCGAAAGGCGTCTGAAACACTACCACAAGGTTTGTTTCTCTTTGAGGAATGCTCACGTCATCCGACAACCTTTCCGCGACAGAGAAACGCAATAAACGTCCACGACCGCCGTCGCCGTCACCCACTTCTACTTCCGTGACCCCTCCCGTCACCGGAGCACAACGTGCCACGGCGGCAGCCCCCGTACGGGGATCCACTGGACCGTCACCCGCGATTCCATTCTCTCGAGAGCCAAAAGCGCGGAGGGAGGCACTAGCAAAGCAGCTGCCTTTACAAGAAGGGCGTAAAGTTGCCTTCCATCCGCCTGCTGGGAAGACCGCAGATGGAAGTATCGTTGACGTAGACGAGAATACATGGATTTTGGCTGTTATCACCAAATGCATCAATCAGGATAAGAATCGGTGGGTTATATTTATGTTCAAGGGTAGTATGTCATATTGAATACATTTACAGCTATGAGGTCCAGGATGTGGAACCACAAGAAGACGGACAGCCCGGGCAGTGTTACAACACGACGCTTCGAGCTATTATTCCCCTGCCTGATCCCGGGGCGCCGCCAAACAGTGCGGCACATCCGAATGCATATCAAGAATTCCCAGCTGGGTCGACTGTAATGGCGCTGTATCCTGATACGAGTTGTTTCTATCGTGCTGAGGTGATAGCATCTCCCAAGGATCTTCAGCCGTCCGGTCGTGTGAGTCGTGGAAAATGATGATAGGAACGTGAAAGCTAATGGTCACAACTGGTTTAATACAGGGAACGTCTTCTAAGCATATTTCAGTGTATAAGCTAAAATTTGAAGATGACGACGACCAGGAGCATTCCGTGCTAGCGCAATGGGTCGTTGAATGGCCTGGCGCATAACTGCTTGAGCGTTGTGTAACCAATGTAGACTATGTTGTGTAGGACAGTCGGAACCCCTGACCGGGACCCCGGGCACTGTCTGTCCAATTTCCAGAAGAATCGAGAGATCGGCGGGGGGATACGTCATGAAAGTGTGACCTCATTCATGGTCATCCCTATAACATTGACTTGTCACAGTGTTGAACTCAACCATGTCTATCAGCAGACTCCTGCACGAATTCCGACCCCTGTTTCGCATGCTCGAAGAACCTCTAGCTAGGGCACCCACTGCCTATGGCTTTCCGCACCGCACATTCCTTGCTGATCCGTTCTTCACCCCTCCCAGCACCGTCCATCCTGCCCTAGACCTGACAGAGGAAGGAGACAGTTACATTGTCGAGGCAGAACTACCTGGCGTGAAGAAGGAGAACGTTGACATCACAGTCGGTGATGGAGGGCGTAGTGTCACCATTCAGGGTAGAACATTCAGTCGTCGTTCGGGTGACGCTTCAGAGTCGACTGCTGAGACCGGCACTTCACAAGGCGAAGGTATGCACATCTGGTTACGCACAATCAATTAGTCAATTGACGGTAACTGGAGGTGCAGGAGCTGTTGTGAGCTCTGAGACACCATCCAACCAATTGACTACAGAGCGCCTTTACTCTGGAACCTCGTCGTTCACTCGAACTGTCTGGCTTCCTCGCCCAGTTGACAGTTCGAAGATTACGGCCAAACTGGCTGATGGGATCCTCACGTTGAAGGCTCCGAGGATGGAGGACAAGGAGAGTATCAAGATCGATGTTGATTGATGGGATGGGATTGCTTTCACTCAATTTTATGACATCCTACATGCAATTTTCAATATTGGGCTCAGTCTTTGTCTGTTGTAGCACCACTCACCTATACTAGCTAATACTATGCATCCCATTTATTTAGTAGGTGGTGACCACGACCAAATATTGGTGTCTTTTGGCCTTCTCCAGGGGTACTATCGTTTCTTCAGAGGTTCTGGTGGTTCATCGACGCATCGACGCATCTTCATCCTATCGTTTCATACTACTCTATCAACGTATCCTCCGACAGTTGACCTTAGATTATCGGTCATTTCTGTCAAGACGATTCCGCAGACCTGGTATCACAGGAGAAACGTCGAATGCGACTTGAGTGGCTCCATCGGATCTCTATCATCGGACATTACTCCAAACATGACTTCTATTTCGTGAAGATGATTCTGCTACTCCCAATTCAGATGCAGTTCATCAGGTCGATCTGACGAAGCTAGTACTTTCGGTAGATTGCTATCATGGTCGAAATCCTAGGGACCGAAATTCTTGGCTGGATAATGTACATGGCAACCTCATTCGCCACTTACTCAGTTCCGGACGTGTTGCAGTTGTTCTCAAACTTATTTGTTTTCTTTTGGGATGGCGCACTGCACGGCTTGCGGTGACTCCAGTGGAGACGAGTCAACCGATTACCCAGACCCCCATTAACGCGGCCTGGTTTGTTATACTGTAATCTGTGGATCACTTTCCTTCTCAAAAAGAGTGATAGTGGTCGCAAAGTTATGGTTGTGATGTTGCTGTTCGCTTATACCCAGACTGGGGAGCCTCAGACAACAAGTGAGCCCACTTTTGCCCCATCTTCATTAGTGGTGCGGGACTATGCTACCATCCTCGTCGCTGGATCTCTTCAGTTCATCGAGCCCATACCCAAAATAGCTCGTGAGTCGTCATCGGATGGCAGGCCCGGAGAGCACTCCAAGATGTTCAATCGCCCATGTTTTGTCCGAACAGATAGTTATGTCGACATGAAATTGATGGTTTTTGTTTTTCGGACAAGTCGTCCCTGGGTTTGCTGACGCGACCGCATGTTTAGTGACGCTGGCACACTTGGGACGGCCAACTGGGAATAAATCAGTTCTACATGTTTAATGAAAAGCTGCGCTGGAAAGGTCGAATGGCCACAAGCAAGCTCGTCGTGGGTTTCGTCGGTGACCTACATCCCTGCGAGTACGCTGCAACTAGCCGACAGACTATTCATTACACACTGATGCAGATACACCTTGAGTTAGTGCGATAGAGCAACAGTAGAGTCACGGGCGACAACAGATCAGCGCATCAGCCTTCGAAGATTCGAGTAGTACTAGTGCAGTTATACTTGAGCTTGCGTGGCACGCAGGGAGTATAGTACACCGCAAAAGGATGGTGCTAGTGCCCGGAAAAGGAGAACAACGGTCTCCCGAGGTTGTATCTTGAAAGACATCCGGCATGTGGGAGACAGGCCCGTTTGATTAGTATGGCTCTGTGGTGTGTGTGGGGGTTCGCCGTGAAGTGTTGATGTCTCAGGATGGCAGGTGGACTTGGAGTTCACAAGTGCATTGCCTGCTTGTTCACATACGCCGCGCTACCCTCGTCCCAATCCAAACCCTCGTCACTGCAAGTTTAACTCTCTCCGCCCTCCTACCCCAGACCCAACCCTCCGTCACATTCATCTCAGAGTCTCACAACTTCACCTCGCCAGCGTTTTCATATACGTGGTCTAACAAAGATCAATATGGCAGCATACTATGCCAATGATTCCGTGCTAGCGCACGCCACTTCCTTGTACCCTTATGCTCAACATGACGATCCAGAAAACCAGGCTCAGAGCTCTAGCATATACAACCTACCTACAGACTCCGAAGGCGAGGCGGAGGTGGACGAACTGGAATCTGACACAGAGTCAGAGCAAGGGGCTGGCGCGTCCGCCACTCAGAAGAAAGCGGGAAAAAGAATGGGGGAACGCGTCCCAGGAACAACGTTGCTTCCCCTTTCGAGAGTCGAGAGTATAATCCAGGCAGATGGTATGTTCCCTCCTTCCCTCGAAAACGGACTCGGATGCCTTTGACGCGATTTTATTTTCGTTTCCCAAGGCATCACAACAAATCTCTCCATGTCAAAAGAGGCTTCCTTTGTCCTATCCATTGCAACAGTGCGTATCTCCTTTGTCTTATGTGACTCAGGGGTTTATACTCACCCACAGGAGGAATTTTTAAAACGTATGGTTCAAGCTGGCCATCGACAAGCATCTGCATCCCGTCGAACTATTGTCAACTATGTAGACATGGGTCAGCCTGGCGTCACCGGTACACGCGCCTTTTATTGATTGCTTTTCAGCGGCTTCCACTCAACAATACCAAGAATTCATGTTCCTCCGAGGCAATTACCCGCTTAATCCTATCCAGTATCATATATTGAGGTGCTTTATTGCTTTAGACGTAATCCCCGGACCAATCACGCTTTCTGAAGCTCTAGAGAGACGAAAGACAAAAGAAAAAGAAGACCTAGAGACAAATCCTGCCATGTCTTCGGCCACCCAATCAACATTCCCAGGGTCAACATTGTCTGCTAGTCAACCAAACGGTAAACTAAAATCCAGAAGCCGCCCAACAAACGGAAAGGAAAAAACGAATGCTGGCGCGACTCTGCAAGCAGAACATAGGAGGCAGCCAGGAATGTTCGATTCATCGGACGACCCCACTTCGGTGAACATTGTCAGAAGTTCTAGCGGGAGAGTGATACGGAGCACGAGAGCTGCCCGTCAAGACGAGGCGGATGACGATGAGAGCGGGTTTACCAATGGTTTCGTGTACTCTCGCGATCACGACTGGTCTGGTTCAGCATCACCGAGACGACCGCTAACGTCTAACCGATCTCCTCACGAAATTCATGACTCGGCACCATCATCCTTCACCCCTCCCTGGCCTAGTCAGTTCACGGGTCCTGCCAGCGCTTTTTTGCAGGATTCTCAGAGTACGTTTGGGCGCATGGTACAAAATCCGGGTCGTACTATTTATTCGCAGCACACGCGCCCAGAAAATGGGTCTTACTCTTAACTATACCGTCGTTCATTTAGCCGGAATGTATTCAGTATTCATCACCTAATGTGTGCGACCATGTCGCATCCCCCTTCACGCAGACTATTTCGGATTTGCTCCGCTACGGCATTCGCGATCCACAACTATGTACAATACACTCACCAGCTGAGAGAAGTATGTCAAGTAGATCCGAGCCATCTAGGAGGAGAGATAAATTCGACGTGAGCGAGTCCGTTGAGTCCGAGGGTCTTTGGAATTAGCCTACCAATCTTATCTTATCAATGGAACCCGTGGTTAAAAATGTTCCGCCAAATCAATCCTCAATCTCACTCGCGCATTCAACAAACCAAGCCGCCTTTACCGATTAGTTGGACATAGCTTGAAGATGGGAAGCGCCGAGTGTGGATTTCAGCTACCTATTATCAGCATCACACCGTACTGGGACACTCAATCCGCCAATAGTACAGAACGGGAGGCAGTATCCAAAGCTCTCCACTCGGCCTGTGTGGAATATGGGTTCTTTTATCTGGACGTTTCTCACTGCGTCGAGCTCGCCGAAACAGAGGAGCTTACAAGGCTTGCTCGAGAGTTCTTCGCTTTACCCCAAGCTGAGAAGGACAAGATCTCATTGAGGCATGAAGATTCTGCTCGAGGTGCGGATGTCCGAATACCCTCTGTTCACAGGTCCACCCATCCCGCAATCACAGGTTACCAAAGACTAAAGGAAAATGTCACGAACGGAAAGGCAGATAATCACGAGGGTATCGACTTCTACAGACCTGTAGAGAACCCCGACAGGTCGCGGCCGCTCTGGGGAGAAAACCAGTGGCCAACCGTCCCAGACTTCCGGACTAAATATGAGAAATGGATCGAGAAAATGAAGAAGCTCGGGATGATCCTCATGGAAGCGCAAGTATCCGTTGTATCGTATGGCGTGTGTAAAACTGAGTAGGTCACAAGGATGGCATATGGGCTCGGGATGGACGCAAAGGAATGGCTCAAGCTTCGCGCTCAGGTGGATGATAGTTTCTGGGTGATGCGGATCATTGGTTCGTCCCCACCTACGTCCGAGTCCCCTTGCGCCACAGAAAGATTCGACGTTCTGATTTCCCTACTCTGTAGGTTATCCGCCCCTTCCCGACGATCATGACGGTTTCTCTTGTGGGGCACATAAGTACGTTGGTGGATTGGATCTCGAAGGACTATCTAACTTGTCCACAGGGACTACGGGTGCCTGACGTAACCGTGATTTCATGACGAAAGACGCGGACCCTCTGACGAGACAATCTTAGTTTTCTTTATGCAGATCCTACAAGATCAGCGCTGCAAGTGTTCTTACGCAAGCATGGTCACGTCTCGGAAGCTGTTGATGGACTCCCCGACGAACATGGTGGCGAAGAAGGACTTTGGATTAACGCGGATCCAATCCCTGGATGCATCGTCTGTAACGTTGGCGAGAGTGAGTCCATGCGCAGACCGGAAAGATTACTTACCTACAGTCAAGTAGTGTGGGAGATATGGACAAATGGCCTGTACAAGAGTACCCTGCATCGGGTAGTTCATAGAGGAACAAATTATCGGCATGTTTTACTCTCCTGGAACGATCGCTCTGTCGTGTTGATCTCTTCACAGCGTCTCGTACGGTTTCAACTTGTCCCACCCTGAGCGGCGCTGACCTCCTTAAGGATTCCTTTTTTTTTCGAGCCGAACTTCACAGCGCATATCACGCCATTACCGGCTGCGATGCGTGCTATAGCGGAAAAGGGTGACACACGGGACGAGATCTATAAGCCTGTCGTGTATGGTGATTTTCTGATGGGAAAAGTGGGAAACAATTTTGCTACAGATGGCCGAGGGAAGTACGACTAGCGACAAGCGGGACTTGATGTACGGATGACAGGGATATGTGTTTTAGTCCGCAGAGATAGATTCGTGTAACAATTACAAGCGCAAAATTCGAATGGCGTTACGTCACGTGCCACCTATCTACACCGGACGTTGCACGGATGAATGGCTTGACTCGCAGTGGATTGTGTCATCGACATCGATTACTCTCACATTATCCACTTCGGAGATCTTTAACTGCAAGGGCGATGTCGTACGAAGCATCACTCTCAAAGTTGTCTCATCCCTTGAATGATCTAGTTGCAAATGCACAAGCAGACACAGGAAGGACGGATGCCGACAAACTGGAAGTGATAAGCTGGATAGATAAAGTTGCTGCAGGTGATGTCGTCAAATCTGAAAGGTTCCCGGTGAGCTTATTGGAACAATGTGCGGTGCCAATTGATGACCTTTACGCGAACTCTCCTAGGACTTGGAATCCCTTTTGGTTCCTCGGACGTACGTCGTCAGCAACTACCTCACGGCTGCTGATGTTGCGTTGTATGGCGCCCTTCACCCAACGCTGGTACGCTGTGATTGTTCTGGTACTATTTAATCCTTCTGTCTCACTCCCAGCGCAAGTCTCAGCTGCAGCCCGTTCAGTATTACGCGACGCCTGCAATCGTTCGTTACTTCGACCACATTCAGACGCTTCCATCTGTACTAGCCGCCGCGCAGGCATTATCGCCTGCATTTTCCACCGTACCTTTTGATTTTGAATCGGCTCCCAAGATCGAGAGAAAGCAGGAACCCCCGAAGAAGAAAGAAAAGACTCCAAAGACCGTCGGTCAACCAGAAACAGGAGAGAAAATTGCTGTAGCTGAAAAATCAAAGGAAAGCGCTGCTGCGCCTCCAAAGGAGAAGGAGAAAAAAGAAAAGAAGAAGGATGTCACTGCCGAGGATGGAGGCAAGAAGAACAAGGGAGGTAGCGGTGGAGGCGGGAAGGCACCAGCTGAAGATGCTGGTGAAGCTGTACCATCTATGATAGACTTGAGAGTCGGCCACATTATTGATGGTATGATGTCTTCAGACTTCCTGCTCATGCTGACAGTCTTCTATTAGTGAAGAAGCATCCAGATGCAGATGGTCTTTACATCGAAGTAGGTGGTTGAATTATAAGCCATATTCTTGCTTCTGAAACGCGGTTTTTACAGCAAATAGATCTTGGTGAAGAAACGGGCCCTCGCACAGTGGTATCTGGCCTCGTTAACTACATACCTATAGAAGAGATGCGCGACAAGTATCTCGTTGCAATTGTGTGTAGATGATCCTTCCTCCGAAACAGTGTCCTTGACTAACCATTTATCTGATCAGTGCAACCTTAAGCCCGCATCTATGCGTGGCGTGAAAAGCTTTGCCATGGTTCTTGCTGTACGTGCATTCTCGGGGACGTGTTCTGAATTTGACATCGTTTACAGGCAACGTCGAAAGAAGGGAAGGAAGGAGGTGTTGAGTTGATCCAACCACCCCCTAACTCAAAACCCGGAGAACGCGTGTACTTTGAAGGACCCGAATATGAGGGTATGCTTATCATTCTTCTCAAGCTTGGGCGTTGCTCTAGAACTGTTATTAGATGCCCAGCCGATATCTCAAATGAATCCCAAGAAAAAAGTCTTTGAGACCATCCAACCCGGTACGGATCATGGTGACATCTTTATCTGCATAATTTGTTTTACCAGTATCTCCACACCACCAGGTTTCACAACTCTAGATACCAGAGAAGCAGCTTGGATCAACCCTGTGACCAAGAGTACCCACAGGATTCGCACCAAGGATGGCGTCTGTGTTGCCCCCACCTTTGTCGGGGCGTCCTTGTCATAGAAACCATCGATGTAGATGATCAATATAATGATGAAGGACGAGAAATATCCCGACTCCCATGCTCTCACTCTTCGTCGACAAAATTGCCATCAGAATGGGCGACTGTTCTCATTTAGACCGCTGATGTACACAATAGTTATGGCTCCGATGAACCAGTACCAGAAGAGATCCAGGTGACAGATGCGAAGAATAATCTTAGACGATCATGCTTAGTCTGTCGTCGTGTGATATAAGTCAAAAGCCACGAAATTCGATGACAGACTTGTGGGCTGGGAATTGGGGTCTATAACAGTATCACCACCGTGAAACACATGCATATGATTGCCATCGCTTCTCTAGACCAGCGTCCAAGACGAAAAAGCTCAGGTTCAAACTTGGCACGTTTATGGGGAACTGAATTGGGTGACATACTCGGAAGATGTAAAGCACAATCACGGAGGTACTACAGGGAAGGTGGAACTTGGACGATAAGTGATATGAGGTGTGCAAGTTGTGTGCAAGGAACTCGCATCAGATGGAGGCGAGTTAAAACCCCTTGCCGAGAAGGAGAACAATCTACAGGCTGCAGAGAGGAATACAACGAACCAGACCGCATTCGCAGGGCTCTGGGTATGGCAATTGACCGGTTCCCACCAGCGTGAACCCGATAGTGCGTTGTCCCCAGAGACGGAAAACAGAACTCTGAATTTAGGAAGACCCGCACAAGTACTGAATGTCCCTTAGATGACTTTATCACGAACTGAGAATGCGACAGACCTGAAGCTTTGAAGTACACCTATCGACCACCACAAGACAAATGTACATTTCCTGCCCAGGACGTTTGGGAAAACATCCCAAATTGGCAGCGCAAGACCCAACTGGTCATTGCAAGGCCTCTGGGATCGAAGTTGCAGCGAACGACACTGTGATAGAAATCAACCAGCCAAGAACTTCGGTTCCCCCGACTACTCGAAGGGATGGTATTCAAAATGAATCACCCGTATAGCTTCTCTCTTACAGTTCACCCGGTGATGATCGATGATCGCTGGGCTTTGGATTGGTTGTCCAGCGAGGCGAGAGGCAGAAAGTCCACAGGTTTGTGGTCGAAAGCAACGCATTGCGTAACGTTGGTAGTTGCTTCCGCGTGCCGTGGCTGTGTCTGAAGCTTTTGACTTGACCGCTACATCGTTGCATGAGTGCCCTTCGACAGTTCAGCACCTCGGCGCGGGTGTGTGGGTTCATATCAAACATCGGGAAGCAGCCCATCCCAATACCACCCAATGTTACTCTCACACCATCCCCAACATCCCTCGCCGTCAAGGGACCTCTTGGCGAGACAACTGTCCCTCTCGAGCCATACGTGCAGTTCTCCTTCCCCCAATCGGACGTATTGTCTCTTAGCGTCGAAGATGGCGCTGTCAAGCATCAGCGTGCCATGTGGGGCACGACGCGATCACTAATAAATAACGCTATCACCGGGATGACCAACGGTTTCTCCAAACCGCTGTACCTGGTCGGCGTCGGATACAGGGCTGCATTGGAGGACGACCCACGGGGGACCGTCGCGGGTGGAAGCGGCAAGAGGCTTAACCTCAAACTCGGACACTCCCACAACATCTTCGTGCCCATCCCTGCTCACATCACCGCTGAGGTCCCTTCAGCCACCAAGATTGTCCTTAGCTGCACGAACAACGTCGCTTTGGGTCATTTTGCTGCCAAAATCCGAAGATTACGTCCCCCTGAGCCATACAAAGGCAAAGTAGGTTTAACCCCGCGACTTTCCACTCTCCGCTTACATGGTAAAAGGGTGTTTTCATCGGCGACGAGACGATACGTCTAAGGGCGATTAAAAAGAAGTAGATTATCCGTCCACCCCCCCTGAATACCTTTCTCCTTACCCTTTTTACGCTGGGAAAATAAAAACTTGGTCGTGCAAACATTTGCTGACAAAACGCTGCGGTGACTATCGCCGATGTCGATGAATCTCCACTCGTCTCCTCCGTGTTGTGTTGTGCGTTTCACATTCAGAGCCAGCCGCAGGAGTCCAGGAAAGCGCTCGGATCTGACACATCCTCTCAACTTGTGGTAGCGTTCCGAGCCGTTGGTGTGTATGATCGTTTAATGAACGTGACGCTGGGCCTGACAACATGAACGTCTCTTTCGCAGCTTGTTCTAAGTGGTCGAAGCCCATGCACTACCTAGTCGATCCGTAATGCATCGCTCGAGGAGTTTTGATGGCATGAATTTGAACGTAAGGATGGGTCCATCTCTTTGGTACATCAGGTCGTCTTCGAAGTCACCAGGGACAACCAATATATCACCTCGCTTGCAAGGTCTCTTATCCGGTCGAAACATCCCCCGCACAACACGATCAAATGCGCTGCTACGATTTTCTCCGCTACGATCATCTACGTTGCTTCATATCAGGTTGCACGCTACATCGCAGTTGTTCCCGCCATGTGTCATCACTGTATCCAGCTCTCGGGGATGATCGAGTTTGACGTCGTGTACGGTTTCTCTCCCTCGGCCGCGTGACAATACGACGTGAAGCGATACCCACGATTACCGCTGGAAGCCATTATTCCGCCTCCCTCCGTCAGATACACGGTGTATCTATAGAGTAAATAATGTTAAACACTCTTCCACCAACACTCAATCGGCGTTTCCAAGTCTGAGATTGGGACGATATGCTTGCATGCCTCATATGAGTCGAGTGATTTACGAGTGATTATCGTAACTCGCGCCCCCTGTTCAGGATTACCTGTACTCTGTAGCCATCTATATGTCGGTAGACTTCGTTCTTTGCCTGCCTGCAGCCTGATACACGCATCAATCCGATTTGTTTCAACTACTTATCATCTCACTACGCCATGCCACGTATACGTTCAAACCCAAAACGACGTATTCAGGAACTGTGGGATTCTTTCTCTGACAATGGATCCGGTCCTGTACAGGTACTTACAGTAAGTACTGCCATGACGTGAATGCCACGACAATGTATTTATTATGTAAGTTGTGGCTGTACCATGTAGGCCAACAGGGCTTCGTAATCTATAGCTTGCTCATGCTTTTGCCACGATGTCACCTCGCCTGACCTTTTTTGCTTGAGAAATGCCAGTCTCTCTTTGGTATGTATGCACCTGGCAGTACCGGCATCACAAGCAGATCTGACGACAACTGCATGACAGGTTTCACCGCGTAACCATAAGCTGCGAGTAAAACACGCTCGTCGCCTTAGTGGCGGCCTTTCCGATCCGATCTTGCCGCCACCGCCAAATATATTCTGAACATCCTTGCATATCGGGGAAGTACAGAGTGCATGTGAACCTTCGCCTACTAGAACACAGACGCATCCGACCTCCTGGAACGCGCCGAAATTTGATGGTCACAGAGACTATATACCCCAAGAAGTATGCTCACTCGCTCCAAAAGAGCGTGGTGAAACGGAGCGTACCCTGTTTCAGAAAACCACAACCTGAAATACGAGATGCTGAGACAAACCAAGGCCTGAATATCGAATACCCCACCCTACTGCCAGGATGGCCCCGTCTAGCGATCTGAAAGTTGCTATTGAAACAGATCATGTCACCAACAACAAGGAGGCTGCCATCGAGATGATCGATCTTAGCACCGAGGAGCGTGCTAGGATACTGAGGAAAATAGATTGGCATGTCCTGCCACTTGTCTCGTTGTTGTACCTCTTCTCTTTCTTGTGAGTTACAGTCAAATTGCCTTCCAATTGTTTTTGATCAGTCAATGTTTTGCTTTCAGAGACCGCACTAATGTCGGCGAGCGCCATTCCACGTCTCGAATGTGTCCACATCGCTTACGAGGCTCTTAGGCAATGCCAAGGTTGCAGGCATGGAAACTGACCTGAATCTTGTTGGACTTAGATATAACATTGCTGCCGCAATCTTCTTCGTGCGGATCTAATCCCATTCGCATGTCTGACGTATGACTACTAAAACTTGGTTAGATTCCGTATTGTCTTGCGCAAGTCCCATCGTGAGTCAAAGCGACATATCCATATCTACATGACATACGCAAATCGAACAACGTTCACAGAAATCTCGTCCTAAAACTCTTTCGACCATCTCTATGGCGTACAGTAATCACCTTTTCAAAGCAGTTTCGGATACTGACCCAGAATGCTTGATATAGTACCAGTAATCATGGTTGTTTGGGGTCTGATCATGACTCTGATGTGTCTCGTGAAGACATATCATGGACTTCTTGTGTAAGGGTCTGGAAAATAATGGACCACGATCGCTGACGCTGGCTGGGTCGTGTACAGCGCCCGATTTTTCCTCGGGTTGGCAGAAGCGGGGTTGTTCCCGGGCGTGACATACTACCTCACGTCGTGGTATCCGCGTGCTGAGCGGGCAAGGCGTATCGCGATATTCCTATCTGCTGCAATTTTGGCAGGTGCCTTTAGTGGTTTGCTAGCGTGAGACCGCTTTCTTGATTCAATACAACATGCCACTCACGTACCAAAAGTTATGTCATCGAGAAAATGGAAGGGTAGGCAGTGTATTTGCAAAATGTTTCTTTCGTCGCCCAAGCCTGCTTTACCCTGACAGGATCGGCGGCCTCCATGGCTGGCAGTGGATTGTGAGTTATTTAGACGTAATTCTCCGATGCAATGCACTCATCTAAGGTTACTAGTTCTGCCTGGAGGGTCTCGGTAAGTCTCCAGTCATCGCGAGATAATGATAGTCTGATTGCACTTTCGCAGCTACGGTAGTCATAGCACTCGCAACCCCCTTCCTTATATATGATGTTCGTGCACCCGTACATCCGGCACTTTACCACTCAATTCCGTTCAGTCCCCAGAAACGGCGTCATTTTTGACAGACACTGAAAGACAATATCTCATTGAATTGCTGAAGATTGACTCACTAGGTCTTGCTACACATTATGACTGGCAGTTCGTTCTGCAGGCCCTCAAGGATTATAAAATCTACCTTCAATTTGGTGTATTCATTGGGTATGTGGATAAGAGGACTTTGTACACTTTGTCAGTATTTCTAATATTTGCATGAGCTAGCTTGATCATCCCCGGTTATGGAATTTCACTTTTTACGCCAACGATCATTACAGAACTTGGTTACTCTGCTGCAAATGCCCAGCTCCTCTCTGTCCCTCCATTCGTTGCAGGTTGTGCATGGACCTTACTTTTCGGGTTTTATTCCGACAGGCACCAACTTCGCGCACCGTACGTGATTGCGGGGCCATCCATCGCTTTGGTGGGATACATTCTCCTATACACACAGGCGAGTCCCGGCCCTTCGTATCTCGGTACTGTGCTTGCCGCAATGGGTGTTTACTCAGCCATACCCGTTGACCTCGCATGGGTCAGCTCAAACGCTGGAGGAGAAATCAAACGTGGTGCTGCGATTGCGATGCTGAGTGGGTTTGGAAATTTGGGAGGGTGAGTGCCAAGTGGTGTTCTTTTCTGGCATATTTCGTGATCTGGTGGGACCATCGTAGAATATGTGCAGCTTTTATCTTCTTTGATCCGCCGCGGTACCATGTCGGCCTTGGAATAATCATGGGTTTGCTGAGTGTCACGTACGTCTCTTATTGGCGTTGCCTGATTGTCGTGTTCGCTGACGGCACGTTAGGATATTGTTGTCGCTGGTTGCGATGTGGGATTTCAACCGACTCAATAAGCAGAAGGAGACGCTGTGCCGTGAACGTGGAATCACCACTGATCGCAATGATGAGTTCAAGGAACGTGGAGATGACAGTCCCCTGTTCAGATATACTCTCTAGCTTACAACGAGCATGCGATCCTTTGTGCGTATTTGTCGTCCTTGGAAGTCTTGTGATCATAACTTTTCTCTTTACTCCGTGTTTAAATCATGTCCTGCGCAAGCCCCTTGCTGGGCGTTACTTACGGTGTCGTACGTGTAGTGGTAGTAAGTCAGTACTTTTATAGTCAGGCCTTCAGGTATTGCTGTGTCTGTACGCTCAGTGGCTGTGCTACCTAAGTAAACTCGAAGGATGTGTGTGCACGTGATCGTACAGCTCGCTTTCGACTTGCTCGCTACGACGCTCGGGCAAAACGTTCGCACATACTTACCAGCAGCAATGTCATCTGAACTATGCCCACCATACGCTCCTTTCTTCGGGTTCGCTGGTGTTGCTTCCGCAGTCAGTTGTCGAAAACAAGCAGTTCTCCCATTATTCCACTCACCACTTTGTGTTGGCGTTGCAGATGATATTCAGCAGTACGTTCAGGTCATGCACGTCCCCAAACTGTGCTGATTCTGATTCTCCTATGTAGCTGTCGGTGCTGCCTTTGGGACCGCTAAATCTGGTATCGGTATTGCTGGTCTGGGTACATTCAAACCAGAGTTGATCATGAAGGCAAGCCCCGAACAGTTATACCTGCGGACGCTCCTGAGAATGATCCTGTTCGCTAGTCTCTGGTACCAGTTGTCATGTCTGGTATCATAGCAGTCTATGGATTGGTAGTGTCTGTGCTCATCGCGGGTTCACGTTCGTCCTTGTCAGGTCTTCCTTTGTGAATCATATGTTTATTCTGGTTTCTTTGCAGTACACCCTGCAAAAGATTATCCCCTCGCTGCTGGATTCATTCACCTTGGGGCAGGCATCTCGTGCGGTTTTACTGGTATTGCTGCAGGTTATGCAATTGGTCTTGTCGGTGATTCAGTGCGTGGCGCCGACTTGTTTTCATCCAAGTTACTGACTTCAGAACAGTGCGTTCGTGCATATGTCCATGAACAACGAATATTCGTATCCATGGTCCTCATTCTGATCTTCGCAGAGGTGCTCGGGCTGTATGGGTGAGTGGCCTGTTGATTCTTCCAGACCCCAACCGAAGCCTTGTCTTACCAGGCTGATCGTGGCACTCCTTATGAACACCCGAGTTTCGGCTCTCAATGGTTGCGACTGAATTTACATATCCTGATATCATACATACACCATGTGAATGACGATACATGATTCTGAATCAATCCCGTTCACTGGAGCTATCTGAGGCACGGGATGGGGAAGTCGAATGGCTCCGGCTGTCATTTCTCCGAGGAACACGTCGCCTTCTGTTACGTTCTCGCGAACGTGAAGATTCCGAACGTGAGCTTGAGCGTGAGTCGGAAGACGCACTCGAATCCGACGCAGATGAGGCGGATTCTGACTCTGAACCAGATGATGATGATTCAGAGTCAGACGAACGGCTTGACCTGCAAGAACATGTTGAGTAAGAGACGACGAATGGAGAGGCCGGTGCTTACTTGCGAGCCTTCTTCCTTGGATGGCTGTCCGAATTAGTTGCTTTCTGTTTCTCCCTCTCCTTTTCCTTGGCTTCTAAAATCAAGTTTGCTGTGCCGCTTCTGGGTGACAGTGAGAGACAATCCTCAATGGCAGAAACTCCGGGACACACTTCTTTTTGAATTCCTCTGGGACCTCTACTGAGGGCTTGCCATCAGCCTTGAGCTTAGCCAATATCTTTGGATTCTCGAGCATTTCCGTTCGAGAAGGACGCGAAACATATGGGCGTTCTGATTTACACTCGTAGATGAAGTGACCTGCGACGACAAAATTGAACCTCAGTTTCACATCTGAATCTACCAGATGTAGTACAACCTCACCAGTTTTCAGACATTTCTGGCAAACCGTCGTAGATGCCGCGCGAGGGTTGTTGTAGGACTTGCGGTGGGGTGCAAACTTGGACATTATTGACCACTGACTTTCACTTTGGTGCGAAATGCGAGAGTCATGCCGAGCGGAGTTTAAAAGTCGCTTTACTGCGTTTCTATACATGCCATTCTTGTAAACCAGAAGGATCGTCCCAATGGACCCACACAGAAGAACGATGGCTGGACACATCGGGTATTACAGTACGATTCATCTTGATGGGGGGTAGAGCCTTTCTCCAGGACTTACCTCCTCACTCCCTACCCAGACTTCCTACATCGCTCTACGTGACCCTCAAAGCCCGCCTTAGAGCGCTACTCTTGACTCTCTTCACGATCGTCGAGGTCCCTCCGGAAAAACCAGAAAAGATAGATCATGGAGATATCGATTTCGTTGTAGCCTGTCCCCTCGGTCGCGAGATCTCTCCGGAACGAGTGGGCCGCGTCCTTGGCGCGGTAAAGAGCATCGAGCTCGATGGAAATCGGACATCCAACTATGCTATCGACATTGGTCAAGAGTATTGGTTGGCGCATTCTGCACAACCTGCGCCCTCGGACCGCATATATTGTCAAGTTGATGTCAAAGTGTGTGATGGCGAGGAGCAAGTGGAAAGGATGATGGTCTTTCACGGTTATGGTGACCTTGGTATCATAATCGGCGCCATCGCGAAAAGTCATGGTTTGTCAGTGAATCATAATGGGTTAAAGGTGATTGTTGTACCCCCACATTTACGCTTAAAAGTTCTCAGTCATGATCAGGTTACGAGTCCTCAGCCAGACCCTCCGATGCATCTCACAAGTTCCCCTCGACTGATTTTTGACTTCATGGGACTATCTATGGATAGATGGATGAGGGGATTTGAAACGGTCGAGGAGACGTTCAAGTTCGCTGTGACTTCGCGATTTTTTGACCCTCGGAGGCACCACGTCCCCTCGATGTGCTCGTTCAACAAGTCTGTCCAAGGTCGCAGCATGTACATCGACTTCCTCGTATGGGCTCAGGACAAAACTCCAATTGCGTCTACACCAGGACCGCACGAAGACGCGGTCGAGGAGGCCCTTGTGGTATTTGGCAAAAAGTCGGAATGGGATGCGATGGCCCAAGAAAGATACGTAAGGACATGGCTGAGGAGTAATTTCAATGGAAAGCTCGTCGCAGAATGGACTGGCCTCGGCTGGAGGGGCGTGAAAGCAGTCATGGACGATGTTAGGTCTTCGGTCGGTGGGGAACGTGCACTCGTTGGGATGGCGCTGGAGCAAGTTAAAAGCCTAGTATTGACATCCCAAAAAACATTGGAACTTGACGCGCAGCAGTAAAGTACATTGTAGCAACGGGTGAAGTAGAGAAGCAATCCACCCCGTCTCCACCTGAAGGAGTGAGCCAAGAAAGTTACCTCCTCGTGCCTACCAAATAGCCGGGATGACCCTAGCCGGAACTCTTTTCATATACTCAGTGTAGTCATTTCCAATGACGTCGTCTTCCTGGGCCGCTTTTTCCTACAGATCTCATCAACTCTTTCGGTCAAACTCATCCAAATTGTAAATCACACCTCGGTAGGCATTTTGATGGCGAATACACCAGCGAGAACACCAAGGGATGCAAGAGGGACATAGGACCAATACATAACCGAGTAGAACACTTGTTGGAGAAGCATCACACTTGTGGTAATTAAGTTAGGTCAAGCCTGGCCGGATCTTCAACGCAGATCACTCACCTATACGCAGGGTGACGGACAACGGCATAAGGGCCAGTCTGGGTCATTCCGGGTTTCTCCCGATGCTATAAAATAAAATAAAAAAGAGGAAAACCTCAATCAACAGCGTTCAGAACAAATACTGAATCTTACCCCTATCATTCGCCACCGTTCGTCAGAGTGAGTGAGTATACGGTCAAGAACGAATTTCAGAGAAAAGCCAGCAGCGCAGGCCACAAGTCTGAGCGGCGTCTTCCACTCCGTTCGAACGATGTCCTCTGGCAAGGCGAACTTTAACATCCAGGCTGGCTGTTGAAAATTGTTGAACACCACGGCAGTACAGTAGACCGCAGGTGGGAGCAGTGCGGACAACGCTTGGATCGGAAACACGAACTTGTCCAAGAGTGGGCGGGGCGTAGATTCAGGGATCAGGAGGCCACTTTCCCCCTCCGTCGTGACCCTTGGCCCTCCTGACTTCCACGGAAGATATCGGAAGAAATCCGCAGTGGCAAGGACTGCTAATCCTTCGACCGCCTGAGGCGAGGGCACCAAAGAATGGAGCCCAGCGATATACATGATGGTCTGTCGCAAGTACCTCGAGTTGAAGCCCCTTTTTCAGTTCTTGGCCAAAGCGCTGCATGATGAGTAATGACTATTGTCCAATCACGCCTCGCGAACAGTGACATCGGGAACGAAGCGGATCGCGCCAACGACCGAACTTGAGGCTTAGGAAAATGGCACGATGGAATAGTGCTCCACCCCGTACGTCAGGCATGTGTACGGTTGCCCTTCGAGCAATACCAAGCATAAAGAAGGTAAGGCCGAGACCGCGCTGGCATTCGCGCCACGACCAGGTAAGAAGGTGTATCATCCTGCTGAGGGGAGACAAGTAACATCTAGATAGAACGACCAACGAGTTCGGAACAACTCGATGAATGCTGTATCGACATTACTTGCAAAAAACCCCTGTTTCGAAGCGGGAGCGCCTTAGAGTTAGGACGGCTTCATGGTTGACAAGTTCAGCTTTCTGAATGCGAAAAATAATAGGCTAATACCTTGCAGAATTTATCGCAAGATCTAACAATTGGATGAGAAGCGCCAAAGTATGTGCCAGCAACTCACCAGTGTGTGCGATCAGACTCGGGAATTCAACGTGCGTCTTTCCATGCTTTTCTCCCCGGGCCTGACC
>JBBPQE010000026.1:0-105111 GCA_038092335.1 Boletus vinaceobasis
ACAACACCGATAGTTAATGAAAGGGGATTGGTAGTTGGCAGGAGGACCTCACCAAGAGCGCCCTCGATTCCATTAGGAGCACCCCTCTTGATTTGCTCCGCGCTCCAGATATAGAGCACACCGACACTAGACACGGGATTGTGGATTGTCAGGCAGAGGGTTCACGCGAGAGTATGAGCTTACCCAATTCCAGCTATGAGGGAGGGGAGGGAACGTGTCCTAAGGTAGCCCGTCAACCCGCCGGTGATGCACAAGGCTCCGACCGAGTACGCTGGAATGGCAGACTGCAAAACTGGCATGTCAGCTCTAGAGTATGGGCGAGTTCGAATAAGCTTGCCATGGTATACTGGATACTCAAGTAAGCTTACAGATGGCAAGTTTGGATGGGAACGTCGTTTCCAACAAGGCAACACGGTCTAACACGGGGCGTGTGATCCCAATTACTTACCTTTCATTAGTCACACCTTGTTACTAACCCCGACATGCATCCGAGTCTGAGTTCATCCAAGTAGCAGTAGGTGTATCATGCCTCTTCCCCAGAAGAACAAAGAATATGGCACCAAAGAATATTGGTGAGCCTGCACAGGGCTCTCCTCCGTTGGCCACCTGATCATCTGATCGAGCAGGGATTCGAGATACTCCCAGTATGTCCTCACCTTGCATAGTAACTCTAACGGATTACCTGACTGAGGGCGATAGAGAAGATCCAGATACCTCTTTTGACTGGTTCAAATCCTATGCCGATCTTGCTACCCATATACGTCTCTTGATCCCTAACAAGAAGGCCAGGATACTAATCCTCGGATGCGGAAACTCAAAGTTCTCGGAAGACGTGGGTAAATAGTAAGTACTTGCCAGCTCGCAGCATTGACGCGTGGCTTGTTAGATGTGGGAGGATGGCTACAGAAACATTGTCAACATTGACGTCCGTCATCGAGTTGCCACCCCCCACGGCCTGTCACTGTTCTCACCCTTTCACAGTATTCGGCGATCGTTATCGAGCAGATGCGAGCGCGCCATGCCGAGGTGCGACCAGATATGGAATGTGCGTACTGGCATGATTTGGAGTATAGTATATATCTTGATCTTGTACCCATGACTTTGTTTTGTAGGGCACGAGATGGATGTCCGAGCTCTGTCGTTCGAAGATACTTCTTTCGACATCGTAATTGATAAAGGTGGCGTGACTCTGCATGATGCTTTCAGCTTGGTGTAAACATACCCCCCAAAAGGAACCATGGATGCGATGATGGCGTCGTCTACCGATGTTTGGGTCTGTACATGTCCAGAGACGTATTGAATACCAGACTCAGGGCGTGGCATGTACTAGGACCCTCCAGAAGATGTCATCAGGGACTGTACTGCAGAGGTATCCGAAGTGCTCAGGTGCATTTCGTCTCCCTTATATCTCGCATGACCGAAACGTTTATCTCATTCCTCACCAGGGTCCTCCGACCATCCAGCATCTTTCTCTATATCACGTTCGGTCAACCCCATTTCCGTCGAAGGTTTCTTACAGGTCCACATTCTTCTGGCACCAGGCTAGAAATAAAGGAGCTCGGGGAATCCTTCCACTATTATATGTACATCTTGCGTAAAGTGGCTTAGATCGGGTGTCATGGAGGCTTGCAGAGTCGTCTTTGGATCAGGATCGCTGTGGAGTGTGATTGTTGCCTGCTATGAGTCGTACATACATACTACTGCAACTCCAAGTCTGCCAACCGATACCTCTCCACAGAAGTATGAAAGTGAACCAATCCAGTCGCAAATTTCTTAAAACTCTCACAGGCCTGCGGGGATCCATCCAATATTTCCACAACCCTGCCCAAGAGATCTGCGGTTGTCCCTGCCAGCGCGTTTAATGCGTCCAACTTTGACGTCTTGTTGCATGCTGCAACTATAGATATCTGATCGGTCGTCTCACCAGCCAGCTCTTCCTTGTAGAATGACAGTATATCACTAAAACAGATATGGATTTTTTTTCCCATCTGCAGTTCAAACGTGAGGTGCGTACTTCGTATTATTAAAAAAGAGCTTCATTTCTGGCAAAGCATGGATGTACTCTTTCACGGGGATCTCGCGGGGAAATGCCATGATCGTAAAGGTCCCCGGGGCGCCGGTCATCGTCCGCTGGTAGGTGGCAAATCGTTAGGCAGCGCTAGATATCTACCTAATGGCGTCAAGAATAAATTTCGTAGGTATTTGAATGGTAATACCTGCACACTCTTGGTCTCGTGCTTCAGTAGAGAGCCGATTACAAAGTCCAATGTCGCGGTGACGATGAGATTGGATGGTATGGGCTGGAATAAGTCAGGGACTTGGTGCAGGAGGTCCGCGAGTGCCTCTAGGACACCATTGCCGTGAGCTTGCCCCCGGACGAAGCGTTTGTTGAACCGATACATATTGGTTATCTCCCGAGGGAAGCGCATCACTGTATCGTCGACGAAAACAACGCAGGCGAGACAGAGTGCAGCCCAGATCTGAGTAGGGCGGTGAAGTAAATGTGCATACGTTGTTGCTGTGTAGGTGACGCCTTCACGTATCCACGTCGTATAGCTTCGTCCAGGCATTCTTGGTAAAGGATGTCATTGAACGGCGCGACTTCGTACGGAACATTACAACGCGCAAGAAACGCTGCGACGATACCCCGAACATCCTGTATCTGGGAGGGAAAGTGTCAACGAACGAGAACTGAGTCAACCGATTTGAAAGTTTTGCAAGACTTTACCAGACTCATCGGATAGTGGAATACCCTGGGGGAATGCCGGTTCGATTAATGTGCTGAACCTCGAATAGCTGCTATCCTCGTTCGAGTTAGGTTTGGTCTTGCAAGAGTGGAAAGGGTATTACTCGCCATCTAGACTCGAGCTGAAACACTGCTGAAACCAGAATGGCTGTTCGACACGAAGGTATGTACTATGTAGCTCATAATGCATATTGATTTCCTACTGAAAATGCGTAGGGTTGGCAGTAATTTTTGGGCGAGTTTTTGGTGGTCCCAGTGCTATCCACCGTGTCGTAGATATTTTCAACCTACTTCTGAGATAGTCCGACAGGCATGTCGTTCTGAATCAGATAGAAAGGAAGAACGAGAACGGCACATCCCTTGCGAGAGACATCGAACAGAGTGCGCATTCCCTTCCCGAACCTGAGATGCATGATCACGACAGCGACGTAGCGACGCTTCTCGTGGGTCTGTGTGGAAAAAGTGCCATTCGCCGAGTACCATGTCATAGCATATCGTGCGAGCATTACCGGTAATGCCCATGATCGAAAGGACACAGATCTGCATCGCACAATCCGATGTATCGATGGTGATCATTCGCGCTCAAGACATACGGACATCTTGGCATGCAAGATGATAACCACATCACATCTAGATCCAAATAGGAATGGACTATTAACGAGCCAGATTCATCGATCGACTTGCGAGTCGGTGGAAAGTAAGGGTTCTTAAGGGCCTTGCGCTTTGTCGTCATAGCTGTAGTCGCTTGCTCAGTGAGCTCCGGTAGACCCAGACTCGTGATCGGCGTCTGGATAACGCATGTTCTTATTAATGCTGAGGCAAATGACCACAAGGATGAACCTCGATTATGACCAGAAACATAGCAGATTACCTTTGTCAGAATAAGAACTTGACATTTTTGTAGAACGCCAACATGGGATTCTCCCCATTCCTGAGTCGCGTCTTGTCTAGGTCGCCATAAGTCTCCATAAACTCTGCGTGGTTAAAAACGCTACTCCTTCTTTCCCCTACAGGCAATCCACTCGCGGACTTGATACCATCAAGCGGGGAGCGACGGGATGACGAAGAGAAGAAATGTGAGTCAAGTGAAAGGGAGGATGTGTCGGAGGCGGAAGGTGATAGACGCGCGTGCCTCAGGTCAAAGGGGTCATTGCCGGTACCGACCGGCTGTTCGAGGATGCATTCATACATGTCTCGCAGCTGCTCGAATGCGGTAGGGAATAAGATGTCGAAGTAGCCCTGGCGAACGAATATCGTTTTACAGGGTACCATCGTCCCGCGCACGCTCGTCTGCACAACGGGTGCATTTGCACCCGGCACCGTATCAGGCAGAGAGGAGAAGTCTGTGAGAAGTAGACGATGACGGGGGAAATGTGCGCGGAGCAGACGAAGAAGGGAGAGCTGGCGCGTAGGTATGTATTCCGGGGGTGATAGGTTCGGCGCGAAGGGAAGGGTCGCATATACTCTTCTCAACGGGGAAGTACGAAGGTACCATGGCAAACGGGGTTGGCATTTTACACGTCGACGGAGAGAGAGGAAGGATGCAATGAGGGGGTCAGTGACTCTTGTGTAATACGGTACAAATTCGCCCTCCGCGTCGATGGCGACTAAGCCCTGGAACGGCTCCAATGTACGAGTGTCGTATCGTAAGATATCATGAGCAAAATTATCCACCACTTCAGTAGCGAGGATATAACACGGTGCGTGTTCTGTCCTGGTCCAGGAGAAGACGCTTTGATGCTCTACGCTCGCTGTGCGCTGTCCATGTCCCGCGCGACGTAAGCGGGTCCGTTGGGCCTTCGCAAGCGGGGCGCTGATCTCAATGATGGTGTAGACTGTGCGATCGTAGACTTCGGGATAGTATGCACGAAGATGGTTGAGGATGTTCAACGCCAGAGTACCGTTTCCAGCTCCAAGCTCGTAAATCTTGAAGTCTTCGTAAGGGAAGTATTTCAGGAGATATTCGGACACGAGACACTGAGCAATAGCTTGACCGTACCATGGCTGGATTGATTTTTGAGAGTTAAAAGGGCGAGGAAGTGAGCCCACACCCACCTTGAACAGCTCAGTAGGTGTATGCCAAATTTGCCTGCCAGGGCCATCTGTCTCTAACAAACTGCCACATTCTACGTAGCGGCGCGCGACAGCCGCTTCAAATTGTGCAGTGTCTTTGAAGCGGCTGAAGTCGAATCCTTCGTTCTCCTCCCCAGGTGCTGTGAAGATGGTGGCTTGCTTGGAGAAATAGCCATAGTGCGTATTATATAGTGCGTCTTCGATAAAGTCGCGTACGAGCATACGGACGCATGTTGGTGGGGCGGTAAAAGACTTGGCCAAGTCATTGGAAGTGACAAGTGGATAGGAAAGATATTCCGGGGGAACATCTGCAGAAAACGCGACTTCAGCATTGAAATTGAACTTGTCGATTTTATGAGATGGTGGTCTGTCCGTCCCAGGAATTGAAGAAGTCGCAAAACAAGCCTTGAGGTAGTGTCGCCATTGACAACAACGCCGAGCATGCCTCAGCGTTGTCGGGAGCATGGGACGAGCGTTGAGCGGAACGGGAAAACCACACGCGTCGCTCCAACGAGTCACGATGCCAAGTCTCCGTTCTGTGACATCTAATCGGCTTCCCGTCAGATCCTCGACCAGCACTCGCATCATTTAACATTCTGTCATTCTAGATCTGCTTGACCGGGATGGATGTCGTCGAGCGCAGTGTTCACTCCTGGATGGCCTCCGAAAAAGACGCCGAAGTCGAGAAACTCGTCGTAGGCATGTACCTGCCTGCAGATGCTGTCTTCTACCACATTACAATTGTCTTCTTCAGGCATCTCGTCAGGTAGCACCACTTTCCTCGATATTGTCAGGGCTCTCGGCGAATACTTGACGTCGGAAGAAGGTCACCTGCGGACCAAAGGTGCAACTTTTGGCAGTATCAACCAAGGCTCCTCTGACGTGTAATAGGCGTGCAGATACTTTCTTTGGTGATCGAGCGGTGTCCTAGGGACAAGCTCAATAGGCAAGCAGGTATTGATGTTTTCGGGGTCTCCTCTCGCATTCCTGACAATAGCATCTTCCAGCCCGAGTTCTGACTACATTCTATTGTTCCAAGCTGGAGGACATAGACACAGTCACGCCAGCACTCAGTGGACTCTCTCATCTCGTCACCTTCACCTCTTTTTCGTCTCTTGAGGTCTCCGATGTTCTGTCTGCGTAAGTTGAATCACTGCATTTCTCGTATACATTCCACATCTATCCCTCAGAATCTTCCAGCATGTTAATATGAAGTCATTGGTGCAATCTACCCGATTCTATGTCTATAGCATCGTAGACGCTCTCGTGAACACTTACCGGGACCATCTTAAAAACATGGGGGAGCAATTTCTTTCGAGTTATGTGGTTCTGGCATCTGGAGAAAAAGATCCCCGAAACCTCCTCATCGCGTTCAAAATTGCCCGCGTGATTCTGACGGACTTTGATATCTCGAAGCATGTCGAGGTAGGTGCACGACTTGGGGAATGACCATGCATGAATATCTCCTTACGCGAGCCAGAACTACTTTGACATCACCTTTTGCTACTATCCCATTACCTTCCGTCCTCCCCCAAACGACCCATATCGAATTAGCATCGATGATCTCAAAGATTCGCTCAGGTATGTATTCGAGTTCCCTGCTCTCTGCTCTCTGATTTACCTGTGAACTTGGATATGTATCAAAATGCGCCGCTGGGACGCCTTTGAACAGAGCATGTCTCA
Source organism: Boletus vinaceobasis (assembly GCA_038092335.1). Taxonomy (NCBI): domain Eukaryota; kingdom Fungi; phylum Basidiomycota; class Agaricomycetes; order Boletales; family Boletaceae; genus Boletus; species Boletus vinaceobasis. The sequence goes on from JBBPQE010000026.1 coordinate 6,503, forward strand.
GTGTGCCCGCTTTCGGATCCCTTGGGATTACTCTTTTCCTCGAAAAGCTTGCGATTGGGTCATCAATAATCAAGGTTTGCATTTCCTACAACAATTACCGTCAAAAAACATAATTCCACCACGTATAGCGGGACGTTTTACAAACAATGACCATCTGTTTTCCTGTTTATGGGATTAGCGTGGCAAGTCAGTTTGGGCAGAAAGTTTGGAGTGCGTTGAAACTCGAGGTATGTATTTCGTTGCTATACGCTGCATTAACGGACCATGTTCCGAGATCTTCGAACCTACGGATGCTTTGACCGAAGAAGTAGCTTTGGACACATTGCGCGCCTTCCTTCGTGTCTTTCGGCCAAGTCTATCCGATGGTACCGATGATGTTATTGATGTGGTGGTTCAAACAATTTGCACTAACTCTCTTGAGGCCATTGGGACACCTGAGAAAGCACATGCAAAAGCAGGAATCAAGGTCTTGTGTACGTTTGTCGATGTACCCTGTATGTCGATCCCTGCCCCCTCAATGGTGGAATGATGATAGAAACTGACTTGAAGCCAATCAGCGAAACTAGGAAATGATACGATTAAAAACGCAATTGACAAATTGACTGGACTGTTCCACGATCCAGGGGAAGTCTCAAATCGAGCGGCGATAATCATACTCTTAACCGACCTTCTAAATGCTTTCGTGGCTTCCATGACGTCGGAAGCCTCGACGGCGACCGAACAACCGCCAAGGGATCTTCCATCATTTATATCTTTCCTAACATCCCACAAGGACGCTGTACTTGGGGTGCTGATCGTCGGATTAAAGTCTTCTTCGACACGTTTGCCTGCGGTTCACGGACTCTCAAGTCTTATACGCCTTCCCACTCTCCTGACAGACACCGAGCTGGGATACGTAGTGCTCGAAATTGGGGAGTTCGTTGGGAAGGAGCCTGACGAGGTTGAGGATGTTACGTACGTAACTCCATCTGGAGTATTTGCATCTTGCATTCTGTCAGAGGATACTGATGTGTCTCAGCACCGATATCCTCTCACTGTTGTCTTCAATCGCCCTTACGGCTCCACATCATCTCGCGGATCAAACTCTCCCTTCACTGTTTGCCATGCTCCCTGAACAAGCACCTTCTAGAGATGCTCAGTCCGAGCGTATGGAGTATTGGCGTGCCCTTCGCGCCTTGGGCAAGCTCTGCGTCCAACCAACTCTGTTTGAAACTCTAGTTATCCGACTCACAGCCAAGCTAGAGTTGATTTGTTCTCTGTCTTTGCCGCCGGGAGTCTCATCTGGAGGAACGACGAGGACTGAAAACGCTGAGCGTAACGCTGCGTACGCGCATGCACTTCTCCTGACCCTTGCAAATGCACTTTCAGAGAAAGTTAGCAAAGCACGACCTGATCCGGATATCCCCAAGTATGTCGACCAACTACTTCCTCACCTTTTCCGGCTTTTCCTCGAGGCTGCGGTAACAAGCGAACGACGGATCTTAGAGGATCAGAAGCTACTGCGTGTTGGCGCACAGATTGTGAAATTAGTGGTGGAAGCATTATCCGTCGAGTATGTTGTCCATCGCTTGTATGCCCGTACATTCACGATCCTGCATAGACAACAACAAAGGTTCATTGGTGGAGTGAGCGCAGCGTTTCTTCACGGTCAAGTTAAAGCGGTTACTGGAGGGGAATTTCTTTCTCCCACAGAGGAGTTCAGACCCACTCATGTTAGTATGATTCCTCGTTTGTTTTAGCTAACATATTGATCACTGTACAGGCTAACGCTAGTGCGCGCCAGCGAGAAACAATGGTACTTTTTGCAGCAGTACATGTTCCTATCCGCAAGGAGGTACGCAGTCTTTTCCATAAACCCGTACAACACGCGTTTTCTAGTCTTAGCTTCTTAGGTTTCGGTAATGAAGAATTCAGATGTTGAAGAACAGTCCGTTGTATCGGCATTTCTCAGAAATCTTGTTCGGTGGTGCGAATTATCCACCTGTAGCGCCCTGCAAAGAGAGGCTGCATCCGAGCTATTTTCGACACTGGTGAATAAATACACAGATGGTGTGTCATTTAGACCTATCCGCAACATGCTTAGATGTAACTTGGCATGGAGATGTTTCCGATTTCCTGGATGAAATGTTAACAAGTTACTGCTCGACCACTCTCAATAATCCCCGCCTTCCTCTCGAAACACGGCGTAATGCAATAGACAACTGGGTTTGGGTAAGATTACATTTGAACCGACCAATCTGTGTTGATTTACTGAAATCGAATGTAGATAAGTAGAGGCTTGGTAGTCCGGTCGCATCCTTTGGCGTTGTCGTTCATCGACTCCTTGCTCACTCTTCTTGATGACGAAGCCTCAGCCTGGGATGCAGCGCGCGCACTTGGGGCATTGGTCGTAAATGACGGAGTTCTGACCAAACGCAACGGTGCTGTGCTGAAGGTAGGCGAAAACTGCGCTAAGAATGCTGCAAGGACCTCACTTCGACAACCTAGATTCTCCATGTTCAGAAATATTTCAATGTTGTGTTACCAAAGGTGATAGACGGCGCGAACAAGGTTGATGGTGCGTTGTTAGATGTTTCTGTTGCATTATCATGACATTGACGAGTGAATCTAGGAACGAAGCGAGAGGCAGCCTATCTCATTGCCCTCGCGTCGCTTGTCAATGCAGTTCCAAAATCATTGTATGGAACACAGATGCCCGCTGTGCGTACATGCCCTATAAGAATTCGCTTTAACGCATGTATGATCCCAATCATCCCATAGCTTATGCCTCTACTACTGCGCGGACTCGAAGTTGCGAATCCCGAAACACGTTGGCAAATTATCGAGACTTTCTCGAGTAATATCGGCACTTTCTCGGATGAGAAATTATTGTCGACGTACGCTTCCACCCTCGTAGTTACCATGCTCAAAAATTGCACGATTGTGGACATGCCAGAACAAGTGAGTGACGAGTGTCTAACGTAATTTTCCATTGATCATCCGACGACGATGTACAGAAAGTTCGTGTGGCAGCATTGAAGTACCTGGCACTGCTGCCGGGTGCAGTGCGCTATGATTTGCTTCACCCATACAAGCCCTGTGTTTTGAAGGACCTTGCAAAGGCACTGGATGATCCCAAAAGAGCAGTGAGGAAAGAGGCAGTAGATGCTCGGTTCGTCCATTCGTCTACCGCTAATTTGTACTGATTGCTGACGACAACCCCACTTGATAGGACGAAATGGTGAGTCATCCCTACAGACAAGGGTGAATCGGCTAACTGTAAAATTGATAGGTACAAATACAGTGGTTGAGCCTTCGTACCAGTCTACAACATGACATGACAAGGAAGTGATAGGTAACCAAAGGAAGAACTAGCCGTGGATTTAGAAGCAGCTACTATGTAATGGGAGGCCCAACGATTCGAATATAGGATAGGATAGAAATTACCTTGCTTCCAAGTTTCGGACCTCCTCTTACTTTAATACCATGCTACGCCGGCAGTAGTGAAAGAAAGAAAGTATATGTCTCGCTGGCTTGTGGGGGATCCTTGCTTTGTGATTTCCAGCATCGCGGATGCACTGCTCGACCGCAAGAAATGCGCTTGTACAACTTGATAGGATTGCAACGGCGTCTTTCAGTGAAACTCAGTCAAGGCGTTCTTTTCGACTAATTTAGTAGATTTTGGTCGCCGCTTGAAAGTGTGGCGGTGATCGGTAACGCCTTGCTCTCCGACGTGTTAGCATTATACGCTTTTTGTCGCGGGTGGCCAGAGTCATCATGTGGGTCAGTGTCTTCAAGCCCTCTCGTCAACCAACTCGTGCTAACCAGTTGACTGCTAGACTGAACATCGCAATCCAGAAGGACGGACTTACTGGTTCAACACTGCATCCCGAGAGAGCGTTTGGGAGAAACCAGACGGTAGGCACCGATCATATAACTGGTCGACTACTATCTCAACTTTATCACAGATCTTAAGACTCCATTCGAGGTTAGATATTATCTCCCGGTTTATAATTTCTGCTTAGCCTTATATCACAGCGTGCCCTGACGAAAACAAAATGGAAAGAATACTTTTCTGGAGGAAGGAAGTACTATTATAACGTGTGCCCCGTTCATCTATTTCTCAGTTTTAGCTCAGCACTCAACCACATGTTTGCCTAGACGGAATCCAAAGAATCCAAGTGGGACATGCCAGATGAACTCCTACTTCTCCTCGAGAAGGTCGAGAAGGAAGCCCAGAGTAACCAGCTCGTGTTAGCCAGTACCGTGTAAGACTGTTTTTCTGTTGTCCCGTGGTTTGCAGGATGATTTTTTTTCCAGTCCCACAGCGCCGTCTACTGTCGCCCAAAATTCCATCCCCCAATCCGCTGGTGCCCCCGGTACCCCAGGCTCAACAACCCTCGCAAATGGCGCAGATGGTACGGTTTCTCAACCTGGTTCGGTCCTCCCATTCTCCTCGGGCAGCGTCCTTCCTGCGCGACCAAATCTCCCTGATGATCCAGTGATTCCCCACAACGGCTTTACGACCTTTGAAGAGGGCGAAAAGGCATTTATGCATTTGTTGAGGAAAGCAGGCATTGATGCAGATTGGAGTTGGGATCAGACTATGAGGGCTATCATCACCGATCCTTTGTATAAAGCGCTGAATACACTCGCTGAGAAAAAAGCAGCTTGGCAAAAGGTTAGTGTCCATGTTCCTGGTTCTGATTCCCCTCCTGCCTTTGTATCTGTCATCAACGGGATACTGATGACTGGTACCACAGTTTACTGATGGACTTCATGCGAAAGAGGAGGAAGAGAGGGAAGCTCGATTGTCCAAGCTACGTCCCGCAATAAGGAATATGCTCAGAGGCAACCCCAACGTCTTTCATTATACGACGTTTTCCACAGCCGACAAGCTCTTTTCGCAACATCCAATATGGCAGCAAGCAAAGATCGAAGCAGAGAGAAAGCTCATATTTGAAGAATATGTCGCAGAACTCAAACAGCGTGAAGTGGTGCGTTTTCGTTCATGATCATACATTTGCTATATTGCTCATCGTATGTTGACTGCTGAGGGTAGCAAGAAACTAGGGCAGCTCGAGCACGCAGTATTTCCAAGATTGTAACCCTTTTCAAAGAGCTAGGCGTCGATGTGCTTACGCGATGGCGCAAAGCTCACGAAATGGTCATCGAGTCCGAAGAATGGCAGAGTGACGAAGAGCTGCAAAAGCTCCCCACGCTGGATATACTTCTGGCATTTGAGGACTATAGTCGAGTCAAGGAACGCGAGTTTGAAGAGCAGATGCGACGTGCCCAGGTAGAGAAGATCCGTTCAGAAAGGAAAGCACGCGAAGGATTCAAGGTAAATAATGCAGTTGTTGCTTCACACGCGCGGCATGGACTCGTCCTGACCACTGGCAGGCTCTCCTTCAAGAATTAGTCAATGCAGGCAAGATCAAGGCGCGCTCGAAATGGCGCCAAGTTTACCCCACATTCGCTTCAGATGAACGTTATCTCAATCTTCTCGGAAAACCCGGTTCCAATCCGTTAGAACTTTTTTGGGATGTTGTTGATCAACTGGACCAAAAGCTCGATGCAAAGATTGCTGCCACTGAGGAGTGCATTCGTCGAGTAGAGGTGCCAAACGAGTCGCCAGAGGATGCAGCCAAGGTTGTGGTAGTTACCGCGCAATCGACTCTGGAGGAGTTCGTGAAAAGGGTTAGAAGGGATCCGGAGTCAGGCAGAAAGTTGAATGAGGAGGATCTCCAAGAGGCATTCCGTTGCGTAAGTGTTTTCAACCCGTCTTGTTCTTGTCACTCAGTCAATTTTCAGTTGCACGACCAAGCCGTCAAGAAGCAGCAAGACGAGAAACGTCGTTATGAACGCAGGCAAAGACACCTCCAAGATGATCTCCGCTATGCACTCAAGAAACTCCCCGATTCCATCGATATCAACATGACATACGAAACTGTAGGTGTAAACGTCTTATGTATACATGCCCCCTTTTGACCCAGGCAACTCTACAAATGTTCCCAGGTCGTACCCTTCATCGAGCATCTTCCAGAGTACAAGGCTATTGAGGACGAAGAAAGTCGTCGTGCTGCCTTTGCCAAGTTTATGAAGAGGCAAAAAGAGCGCCTCCGGGAAGCCGCCTCAGACGACGGCGCGTCTACCACAAGCAGGAAACGTAAGGAACCGCCTCGCGATGGAGATAGGGATCGTGACCGGGATCGTGAACGAGAACGCGAGCGAGACAGAGACCGAGAGCGCGATCGTGACTCGTACCGCGACAAGGGGCGGGATTATGAGCGTGACAGGGACCGAGAACGCGATAGGGATCGTGGTGATCGTGACCGTGATCGCGACAGGGACAGGGACGCGCGCAGCTCTCGGCACCATCATCGTGCAGACGAACACGACACGTATTCCCGTGACCACGGACATTCGGAACGGGACAAAGATCGAGACCGAGACTATCGGTCTTCCAAGCACCCTCGCGACGAGCGAGATGGGAGAGACGGGGGACGGCGACCTCGTCGAGGCTCAAGAGACCATGCATATGGGCGTGGGTATGATGAGGCGCCGCCTTATGGAAACGAAGATGAAGACAGAGATAGAGGCCGGGAAAAACGCGAACGAAGCAAAGATGTGGGACGTGATTCGTCGAAACATGAAGACAGAGGATACAGTGAGAGAGCCGAGAAGGTACGTCGATCGGCGCTTTGGGGAATATAGTCACCGAGTCCTTGTAAAGCGGGCAAGATACGACCCCGAAGCTGATGAATCGAAGGAGCACAAGGGGGAGAGGTCGCGTAGGGCTGAAACCCCGGAGGAAGGGGAGATATAACGAAATGTTAGATGTACGCACCATTGACCCACCCACACTTCGCCCCGTGATCCCTGCAGTTGACTCGTCAGACTTTTTGCGTCCAGTAGGTTTGCTATTTCCTGTGTCCATCGCATAATCAGAATCATCTTTTTCTGATCACATACGTACAACGGCGATTAAGCCAAAGGTCGGATGGTCTGGGCAATCATGCGGAACGGAAATTATGCCCACTCCGTACGAATTTGAAAGGTCTATGTTCACTTCCTCCACAGGTGAGGCAAACTTGTACAGTTTCACATCCCCTTCGATTGTTTACTATGGTTTGAACTCTTTCACAAATACATATAATGAGATCAGTCGTTGGATGCAAGCACGACGAAGGGGAAACTTGCCAACTTACGCTTGTAAGCGCCATGGGCGGCAACCGGTTGATCGGTCAATCGATCGAGACGGAATACGGCGAGCGCTAGTGAAGCGCTGACTTGTAGGAGTCCGACTGTGATGAGATAGCTTCCTGACCTGAAGTTCGCACTACTCCAGTTAGCAGTACGGAGGTATACGTGCAAGGAACTCGAACTTGCTGGGATGAGCCATCGCCCCCGTGTCCTCGCGCACTTGTGGGAGATCCATCTCACGCTGACCCGAAGCGGCGTCGGGGGGGGTGATCAAGTAAACGCTCTTGGTTGCACAAGTCGGTGTGGCACAAAAAAAAAAGGTACTCCATGCATCACTTCTGGTTAAAATTCCGCGTCTTATGTTGTTCAGCACCCTTATGAGAGACAAATGGGTGAGGTCGTGGAGGGCGAAGATGTGGCTTTCGACGGACGGCAGAGGTCTAGTCCGAGATGAACTGGGACCCGCACCAGACAATATCAAACATGGAGGTCTGGATGAGCTGTGCTCACTTACGTGGCACGGGGGTGATGCTTTGAATTGGTGACACAGGTGCCAGCCATTGTAGACACTGGGCTATGCAACCATCATTGGGAGCTACAGGCGCGTACACGAGAATCTGAACGGCCACATCCACGACGCCTTAAAAAAGCGATACATTTGGAAGAAATCTCAGGGTGATGACATGTTCACCAATAGGCTGGTATGAATCGGAAAGATGATATGGTCGTAGAGTCCATCCAGTGGAAATGCCCGTCTTGTTCGGGTACGATCTGTCATATGAACACGATCTAACCCCAACTGAACCAGTGGCGTTCACATTTTCACAGCGAACCGTGCTTTGTTGGTCAGAAACGTTATAGGTAGTAATCTCGAAGTCGAGTTACGGTACCTACCAAGTCATCTGCGACGCGTATCTGCGAGTACACACCCCATGGAGCAATAGTAGTTTTGAGATATCTATTCAGTCACGAGAAAGTAGTGAAATGTCGCGTCGAGTGAAGCTGAGAAGCAAATGATCAACAAACAAGCAACAAAGCTCTGCACTGACATGCAAGCAGTTGCATATTTTGCACAGGATTGCACGGTATTTTTTGCAAGGAAAACGGTTGATGATTAAAATTGTGCTATGCGGTGACACTAGTCAAAGGGGACGACTGAGGGTGTTTTTTACTCGCTATGATGATAATGGGAGGTTTGTGAACTGGATAGGTCCAATGCGTAGACGAGTATATGGATGCTTATTCTTGATGGTTTTTTGGTATCCTTTTCTCCGTTTCTTCTTGAAGACCACTTCCATTTTCCCTTTGGTGTGCTCTATTACGGTAGCCTCCACTTTTATGTGGTTGCGCGGAATGAGCGGGTCGCCTCGGAGGGTGTATTCACGCGACCCGATTTCATGGATGTCACGGAGATGGAGTATGTCACCAACACGGACGTCGTTGAGATGAGGAACGGTGAGGACGTCGCGTGGAGTTAGTATGTATTTTCTCCCGACCACCGAAGCGATGACATATTGGGACGGCTGGGAACGGATCAGGTTCAATGCTGCGGTGGTAGAGCCCGGTGAAGAGTGGAAAGGGGAAGTCGCGACTTGAGATATCACAGTCAGCGGGGATGGCGAGGATGATTGAACGGACGCGCTCACCTTTGCGGAACGTCTGGGAGAGCCAACTGGTCGCCATGACCAGGACAATGTGACACTCGTTCCGCATCACGCCTACCCCCAGTAATTGAATCGGCGATTAAATATCTAGTTTTTGGTGTCAACCCGAGAATTCCCTAACTCTCATCTTCACCTTTGCCTCTCCCGGACAATGCACAGAATCGCTCTACGAAACTCGGCCCGCAAGGTTGCCTTGGCTGCTGCCCCCAAAGTTTGTTTGCTAACTTTTCTCCCATTCTATCCGCGTTCTAAATTTGTTTTTTTTTTTAAAATCCTACCAGAACAGCACACTCACGGCGCGGACATATGCTACCGCCAAACCTGGTCTGTACCTTTCCTCCCTCCTTACAGCGCGCTTATTTGCGGACTTTCTACGTCTGTCGTTTATCATGTCGTTCATCCAACCCACCGCTCCGCAGCTGCATCCGAGGTTTCCTCAATATTAGAGTCCCGCATCTCGGGCGCGTCTGTTGGTGGAAACGTCGAGGAGACCGGTCGCGTTTTAAGTGCGTTCGCTTTCATGCTCTGGAAGTTTGCCATCCTCTGAACTATTTTTTTCAGGCGTCGGTGACGGTATTGGACGCGTTTGGGGTCTTAAGAACGTGCAAGGTACAGTGTGTTCCATTTTACCGTGGACCTCAAATAATCGTTTTATCCAGCCGAGGAGATGGTTGAATTCTCCTCCGGTGTTCGCGGCATGTGTTTGAACTTGGAGGCAGACAACGTTGGTGTTTCCATCTTCGGTAACGATCGTCTCATCAAGGAGGGTGACACCGTCAAACGCACTGGTCAAATTGTCGATGTTCCCGTCGGCCCTGGTCTTCTTGGTCGTGTTGTGGATGCTCTCGGTAACCCAATCGATGGCAAGGGCCCTATCGAGGCTGCCGAACGCCGTCGCGCTTCCTTGAAGGCTCCCGGTATCCTTCCTCGCCGTTCCGTCAACCAGCCCATGATGACCGGTCTCAAGCCAATTGACGCCATGGTTCCTATTGGTCGTGGTCAGCGTGAGCTCATCATTGGTGATCGTCAAACTGGTAAAACCGCCGTTGCCATCGACACGATCCTTAACCAGAAACGATGGAATGAGGGCAAGGACGAAGTCAAGAAACTCTACTGTGTTTACGTTGCTGTTGGCCAGAAGCGTTCCACTGTTGCCCAACTCGTCAAGACCCTCGAGGAGAACGACGCCATGAAGTACACTATCATCGTTGCTGCCACCGCATCGGAAGCTGCTCCCCTCCAGTATCTCGCTCCCTTCTCTGGCTGTGCCATGGGTGAATGGTTCCGCGACAATGGCAAACACGGTGAGTGCATGAGGTTTGTGTAGTGTAAAATTACTGACATCACTGCATAGCTCTCATTATCTACGATGACTTGTCTAAGCAAGCCGTCGCCTACCGTCAGATGTCTCTTCTGCTCCGTCGTCCCCCTGGTCGTGAAGCTTATCCCGGTGATGTCTTCTACCTCCACTCCCGTCTCCTCGAGCGTGCTGCAAAGATGAGCGATAAGTTTGGTGGTGGATCCCTCACCGCCCTCCCTATCATTGAGACCCAAGGTGGTGATGTCTCTGCGTACATTCCTACGAATGTCAGTGCCATCAATTATTCCTTCCTTCATGATCTCATCCTTAGCTTCAGGTTATCTCTATCACCGATGGTCAAATCTTCTTGGAAGCAGAACTTTTCTTCCGCGGTGTCCGTCCTGCCATCAATGTTGGTCTCTCCGTGTCTCGTGTCGGCTCGGCTGCTCAGACGTGAGTAGTTTTCCGTGTTTCCCTCGTTTTCTCACTTGCGCGTCCCTCGATAGTAAGATCATGAAGAAGTTCGCCGGATCTCTCAAGCTCTACCTTGCTCAGTACCGCGAGGTGGCAGCCTTTGCTCAGTTCGGTTCTGATCTCGATGCTTCCACCCGCTTCTTGCTGAGCCGTGGTTCCCGGTTGACCGAGCTCCTCAGTACGTATTCTTTTTCGCGGTGGAAATCATTATACTCATGGTTGATTTGAAGAGCAAGGCCAATACCAGCCACTTCCAATGGAAGTTCAGGTCCCCATCATCTATGCTGGTGTCAACGGTCTGGTGCGTTGTGTCTCTCGTACAAAAGCTCAATATCTCATCTGTCTTTTAGCTTGACTCTATCCCCGTCGAAAAGATCACCCAGTGGGAAGCCGAGTTCAGATCACATTTGACCAGCTCGCAATCCCCTCTCCTTGAGGAGATCTCGGCCGGCAGTGTCACACCCGAACTGGAGGCTAAAATCAAGAAGGTTGTTGAGGACCACGTTTCTTCGTTTACCTCATAGACAGATTTCCTGGTGGTACACCCACTCTGGTTTGGGGACACGTTGACATAAAAATCCTTGCTTATACTGCAGTACTCCTCATGTCCTGTTATACCTTGGCGAATGCTATCATTATTTCGCACTAGAGAACAAGCCTGCGGACTCACGCATCATACCAATCATGTTTGCAAACACCAAAACCGCTCAGCAGAAATGTTCTGCTTCCTGCCCAAACTAACTGCGAGTGAAAAGAAGGTAGTAGAATGCCCGTCGTGTGAGGATATAGCAGTACCCATTGACAGTGTAAGATAAGGCTAATGTATAAAAAATACCTGATGAAAAATCAAATAATGTTAATCCTTGGCCAAAAGGAATAACTCCCCAACCTAATAAACTAAAAATTAAAGTAGAAACAGGATGCCAAAACATTGGTTATAGTGTCCCACAAGCCTGACAATCTATGACCAACCATTCTACCTGACAGGCCCCACTATATGTATTTAAAAGAAAGTATGATATGCTAGATGCATTACTTCAATTTTTTTTTCCAGATGTGACAATTCAAGAGTTAACTTTCTTTGATGATGATTAGCTCCTCCTTACTCCTCGACTTTTAGCTTGGTATGAACATATCTTTAATCACATTTTCAGGGCACTAGCCAACAACTCTTGGAGCACTGGTTTTCAAGGCAAGTGACTCTAGTGATCTAAACTCTTATCTTAGGTCTACCACTTTAAAGAGCTTGTATTGGCCATGGCTAGTAGAAGCCCCTATACTGTACATATGGTATACCCTCTGATTTGTTACATGTTTACTGTCCAAGGGGTCAAGGGAGACTGGCATATGGTCAAAGGCCAAGTATCCTTGCTCAGCTAGAGAAAATGTCAAGATGGTGAATGAACCATGTTGGATGCTGGCCCCACAACATTGCCTTTTTTAATGTTTGTAGGATTGCTGATTTCCCTGGCACACCCCTAACTGTTGACATCACAGTGTCAACCATGACAGTTGGATGATTTCTGTCATTGTTTCTTTTTTATACACAATGGGCTGCAGGTGACATCCACAACTCACTCCAGGGCATGGACATCATACTCATCTCAGTAGTCTTGAACATTCTCATACATGACGGCAATTGGATTTAATGATCGGGAAACTGCTGCATGGGTCAATACAGGGAAATACTTCTACTTTCTCGAATCATCCCATGCCCACAAGATTTTGAGATGGAAAAGATACGACTGAAATGGTCCAGTTACGTCTACTGACCATGTCTCCTTGTCTCGATGTACATAAGGATCTGGTGCTTCATGGCTCGTGCTTGGGAATTGATAACAATATTTTAAAGAAAGAGACGTATGGCAAAGCTCAGACGTCCGTTGTTCCGTCTAACTGTTCGTCGTCTTCATCCTCATAGAACTGGTTATCTTCCTCGTCCATCGACTCTTTCAGCTACGCAAGTACAGTCGGCTACTCCGGACAACTATCGACGACAAACTCACCATCTCAAGGAGCTCGTGACACTCGTTCAGGTGTGCCATAACGATGCCCTGACCTTCCGGGACGCTGCCGTCATGTCCAACGAATTTGCCGTCTTTGCGCATGGAATCGATTTGGTGCAGCGCTAGTTGATACTTTGGGATTTCGTTAGGACACCTCATATGCTGTGCGTCAAAGGCGTACTGGGTAGAGGTCGCGAGGACTAAACGGTCCACCATGTTTGCATACTTCGTTGAGGCACTTCTTGACTGTCGAAAGCTTGTTCGCCTGGAAACGGGAGGTATGAGTTGGAAGTCGCGTGCAGGGGATAGATGAGACAGCCATACTATGGGCATTAATTCCTCCGATACAGGCTCGCTCGACGAGAGTAACTGATAGATGAGACCATAACATCGCCTCAAAAGATAGAGCAGAACCTAGACCCCCCAGTTTGTCATCGAGCGGAGAGGATGGGGAAAGGGGAGAGTATGGCTCACATATTGCCCTGGCGGACGGTTTCCTTCAGCATCCACAAACTTGCCGTCAATTCTCATCTTGTCGATCTCTTGCAGACTCAGAGAGTAGTTGTATAGATCTGTTTCCCGGAGGCTCCATCGGTGCGTAAGAACAAGATTCTCAAGTTCGGAACGGAGCTGGCTGAGGCGATCGTGTATGGACTTGAGTGAACTAGCTACATTCTTGGACTCGTCTTGGGCCTTGATCTGCTGCAAAATGTCGAAGCAGTCTTCCAGGAGCGATGAACATACTGCCTGCGATGCAGGCACGATGCCCCCTGGTCCGAGGAACTTTCCATCAACGCGTTTCCTATATAGATTGAGTTTATCAGCTCAATCATTGTCTTGGCAGATGTCTGTAAAGCAAACGAAATGAATGAGATACTCAACGAGTCGATCTTCCGAAGTTCTTCAGCTAGGGGCTTGAGCCCGGCCTTGTGTGATCCCTCCTTGGCAGCCAGGGCTACTAGTTGTCGTCGCACGGTAACCAAACGGTCGTGGATGGGAATAAGCTCGACGGAGATTTCAGACAAGGAGTCTTGTAGAGACCGCACGATAGCATCTATGGAAGTCGCGGGGCGGGGTGTCATCTTGGCGCAAATGGTGCAACCCAAGCCGGATAAGAAACGAAGTTGCGCACCACATTCGTTCAGTTGCCGTTCGAGCAACTTCGTCATGGCTTCTGGATGCTTCCCGCTGTCGGCGTCGTGTTGGACGATGGAGCGTAACTCTCCTAATCGGCGATGAAATGGGGCAAGATCGGATTCGTTATAGAGACCCGATTCCTCCATGTGGGTGATAATTTGCTGAAGTAAAGAGGGGATGGCGTCAGTATGTGTCTACATGCTCGATACTGGGGCAATGACAGGAGCGTCATATCTGCTTGAAAAGGTCAGGACTAGCAGCAACTGCGGGAACTCGGAACAGAAGGAGTGGACATCCCCGGACAAGTGTCGTTGGTGGCAATGACCAAAGTAATGCACACTAACCCGCATGGAGGCTAATTGGGAGTACACGGCAGGACATTCCTTTGTACGGCCGAGGGTGAGATAACACAGAGAGAGGAGACTGAAGACGTCTGCGAGGGTGGTGTCTACACGATTGTTGTAGGTGGTGTTGTCGTCGCGAATGTCGTTCAATTTTGTGACTGATCTGGAGCGTTGGCGGGGGGGTATGAGGGAGGAGGTTGCGGTTGCACGAACCTTGTTTGACGACGGCCTGGTATAGGGCATTCACCTCTGATGGCTTGATGAAATCGGCACGATACCTCTTGAGGGCAGTGAGCCGGTTCCGGATGCTGCGGAGGGCAAGGGTAATACCGGAGACGAATGGCGAAGAGGGAGAGGACAAGCACATACTTTATCACGGCCTCGAGGATGGGCAGTTCTGGAGTATAAAAGGGATTAGCGGCGAGGCCAGCGAGGTTTCTCTCTCCTCACCCTCCTGCGCGACCGGTGCAGCCATCTTACAAGGATCGTCCCAGTTCACCTGATATGATCACCAAAGGCAAGGTCGGTTTTTCTCACGGGTGCTGAGCACGTCTATTTAATCGCGTCCAGTTCCAACATCGACCGCAGCCCCTCGCTCTCTGCCGACATCGTCCTCAACAAAACCCTCTCCAAGTCAGCCTACCAACACCATGGAAAAGATCAAAGAGGTAGCTCGTCCCTCGTCCCTCTGTTCTTGCTCATGGCTCCGTTCAGAAAATGAACTCCCTCCGCGCCGAGGCAGATGCTGCCGTCGGGCGTGCAGAAGAAGCAGAAGCCAAGAACAAGCAGCACGAGCAGCACCTCCTCGAGAGAGAGCAGACCATTACCTCCCTCAACGTGCAGATCGCACGTCTCGAAACCGAACTCCAAGCCACTGAAGAGAAGCTCACCCAGGCCAAGTCTGCCCAAGAAGACGGCGAGCACTCAAGGACTACAAACGATAGCCTTGCGCGAAAGATTGTACTGCTGGAGGAGGAACTTGACGCAGCCGAGAAGAATGTCAAGGAGACGACCGAGAAGTGCGTCGTTTCCGATGTCTGTTATCTCGAGATCTGTCGCTGATCGCGTCTCTAGACTGCGGCAAGTTGATGTCAAGGCTGAACACTTTGAGCGTCAGGTGCAGCGCGCAGAGCAAGAGCGTGACCAGTGGGAGCAAAAGTACGAGGTATGGCTCGCGCAATACTGGCCCCATGGCGCTGTATTCACATGTTTTTCCTTTTAGGAAATGCTTGCCAAGTACAAGACTTCGCAGTCTGAACTGGATGAACTCATGAAGAGTATGGAAGGCATCTGAACATTAGCCATCTCTCATTTCCGTCCTGCATCTACTTATCACACTCCTCTGAGAGCCTACAGTTTGGTCATCTGCAGTGGTTTCATAGCTTGTACACCTACCGTTCCATCCCCTTACACCTTCCTTAATTTACTGTCATGGAATTAGCCAATACAAGTCTTACTCGATGGAAATCGGGTCAAGCAGCAAGTTTATTGTCACTAGCGGTACACCCCTGCCACTGTCGGTGGCTTCTTTACAATACTCAGAGTACAAACAGGAGTTCAGCTGACGGTGGGTGCTTCAAAGAGTTCGAGCGCCGTGAGGTGGGCTTGCGTTAAGCGTTACTCGTCATGAAAATTCAGCGAAACAGAGTTGACACAGTGACGCTCGTCGGCTGCCATCGCTCATTAGTCAACGGACCCAACCAATGATAACGCAACGTACTGGGCGTAGGGAACCCTTCACCCTTGAAAACATGCCCCAAATGCCCACCACAGGCAGTGCAGGTAATCTCGATTCTGACCATGCCATATGTCCGATCCTCATGTCGGCTCACGGCCCCAGGAATGGCTGCGATCTACAATAAACGACCAGCCATGGACCGACAACAAACATTACCATCAAAGAAAGCCGGCCATCCACAACCACTCTTGAATTTGGTGTTGCTCTTGTAGAGCGGTGTCCCGCAGCCAGCGCAGGCGTAGACGCCTTCCTTACCATGATGCTCGTATTTGCCAGTCCCCGCAGGCTCTGTCCCTTTCTGACGTAGAATCCTGAACTGTCCCGATGATCGTCAATGCCGCAGGCCCCCAACATCCACCGCGCTCGTACATACCTGCTCAGGAGTGAGTATCGCACGCCATTCAGACTCGGATTTGGTCTTTGGCTCGACCATTCTCGTGGTGGAGTGGCAAAATGGACGCAGACAAGTGGTGGGACGGTGGCCTTGTACTAGTATGCGACGTACCAGTGGAAAGGGGAGCAACCTTGTCATGAATGGACAGATAAGTTATGTTTGTTCTCCCTGCCCGATAAGGAAGGTAGTGTTCAAATGGTCAAACGTTCGAACCTGTGACTTTATCCCTGAATTCTGGTCTGAACTGCATCAGAGTCTTCACGAACTCTACACTACATAATATCCAAGCTAGTTACCATCAATTTACTACACGCGGAAAGCAAACTTTTGACTTCCATTAGCAAATTGTCTCACGGTAGGTCAACGACATGGTTCATTTTCCTCAGTGCTCACCGCAGACTGAATACTACTTTGTTCTCAGTGGCCCAAACTCATGAGTAACAACTTCAATTTCTCCCAAGAAAGTCCCAGTAATGTCCGTGTTGGCCACCATCATCCCACCCCAAGATTCTGTAAATGGCCTGGACTAGTACCGAACACCGCTGCTATGGTGATTCTGTCTGCTACCCAGCCATTCTACTATGCCCATATAGCATTAAGGGTCACCTTACCTTGGATCCCGCCGTGGGATACATACACAGCTTGCTGGGAGTGCTCACAAACCACAGTATTAGCAACATCACTACGAGGCCACCATGCCATTGACCGAGGAACAGCGTAGAGCGCTCCCAGGACTGCGTGCGCTATTTGCCAGCGCGGAGGTCTCCTTTGGCAGTTCCATACCTTTTGACCAACGCGCTCGTCTCCCGACGACAAACATACCTCACGGTATCACAGCCCATGTCGAGATAGCCCCGCCGTTGTCTACACCCCTTCCCCTCCTGGACAACAGCGTCCTGAAGCAACCCGAGCGCGTACCAATCTTCTTATATTCACTCCACAGCGAGAACACCACTCCGAGCGCACCCGAGGACACCAAGGTCATCTTTTACCTTCATGGCGGGGGGAACCTGGCCGGCCACCCCACAGATGATCATTATGTCAACTTGTTCGCCTCAATACTCCGTTCAGTCACTATGGGCACCTCGGTCCCGTGCACGATCATTGCGCCGTGCTATCGTCTTGCCACAGTCCCCGAAAATACGTTCCCAGCCGCGCTGCAGGACGTCTTGGCCGCCTATGACTTTATGATGAGCCAGGGATACAAGCCATCGAATATCATTGTCGCGGGTGACAGCGCTGGTGGGAACCACGGTGAGTGTTCTGATCCTCTCGCTACACAATAGAGTTGACGGGGCCTCGTAGCGGTGGTATTGACGCATCTCCTCATGCAGTCACATCGGCCATTGCCCAACGGTGTCATTGCTTTTGCTCCCGCTTCCATGCAGGTATATGACAACCTCAGCGAGCACGCCAAGGCACAAGCCAGCGCCGATCTCCTCACGCTATCCATGTATCAGCTCTCAGCGACTGCCTACGTCGGCAACACGGGCTTTGCGCCCAACGACCCGCTGGTTTCAGGGTCTTTGATTTCCTTTACGGAATCTTGGCCTAGGACGTTGATCTTGGTCGGCACTGCCGACCAGCTGATCGACGCGTCCAGAGAGCTAGAAAAGCGTCTGGCGGCCTTGAAGGCGCCAGTTGAACTCGTCGAGTATGATGAACGACCGCATGGGTGGTGGTTGATGGTCTCCGTCTTTCCGGAGGAAATTCAGGATGCAGTACAGAGAGTCGCACGATTCGTTCTCGATTAGGTGAGGGGTTTGCAAGAATCAAGAAACGAGATGTGGAGCAGGCAGTGGTTCATTTACTGACTCGAATACATTCGTCATCGCGAGCCCGTGAGGCTCGGGTCTTGAGTTCCATAATGGCGCTTTTGATTACGTCCCCTAGGGTAATTCCCTGCCATGTGAGTTTGCAACCAGAGAAAGGCGCACATCGCCACCCCCTTCATCGCTAGTATGACTGTGGCGCCTCCATGATCCACTTGACGTCTGTCTCGAGGTAAGTCAAGCATGAAACTCGTTCCCAACCCATTAACTATCTTGAAACGTTGGAATTACCTCTGTGTGGGGGGCCGCATCATCGCGTTCAAAAGGTCCAGCATACGGGGTTTTTTAATGATCAATTGATCCTGCACACCGGAAGCTGAGTCAACGTTGCTTTGCCTTCCCATTCCCACGTCTACAACAAATGCGATGAACATCATCCGGGGGACTGGATGGACCCACGCTCTTAGTCATTTGAGCCCGTTGGCCGTCCAAGCTGCCATCCGGTGCCAGAGGCACACATGCTACCATCTGATCGGCGACTAGTCAACTGGTAAGCACCGACAGTGTTTCACTTCAAATGGGCTGTCCCTTGGCCACTATAAATAAGACACTCGTACCCACCAGGTAGGCAGGCTTTCCAGCATCTACACACGACCGCCATCATGCCACTTACCGACCAACAACGGAACGCGTTGCCGGCCGTGCGCGCCATATTCAGCGCCCTACAGTTCCCATTCGGCACAGCCGCGTCCATGGACGAACGCGCCCGACAGCTCGAACCGGGGACCCTCCCAGCGGACGCTACCGCCCGCGTAGAGATCGCCCCTCCCTCCTCGCATCCACACCCCCTCCTCCTCAAGAGCAGCACCCTCAGGACGCCAGAGCGCGTCCCCGTATACTTCTTCGCCCTCCGCGACGACCGACTCGAAGCCGAACCTGGACTGGACGTTGCGGACACCCATGTCATCTTCTTCATTCATGGCGGGGGCAACGTCGTCGGTCACCCCACCAACCCACCGTTTGTCCACTTTTACATCCAGTTACTCCGCGCTGTCGCCGCTCAGTCGGGGGACGCACGCAAGTGTGTGCTCGTCGCGCCGGCCTATCGCCTCGCCACCGTTCCCGAGAACGCTTTTCCCGCTGCACTTCAGGATGTCGTAGCCGCCTACGACTATGTCCTCGACAAGGGATACCAGGCGTCCAATATCGTCATCGCGGGAGACAGTGCTGGGGGAGGTCATGGTCAGTGCTGATCAAGTCTCCTCATCGGTGACGCGCGGGATTGACAGCCCCCATCCATAGCGGTCGCGTTGACACACCTCGTCTTGCAGTCTGATAGACAGTCACCCCACGGCGTCATTCCCATAGCACTGTTCCAGATGGATGATCACAGGAGTGAGTACGCCAAGGCACAGATTAACAAGGACGTTAGCGACCCGGCTTGGTTTGGGCCGATGACGAACGCGTACCTCGGCGACTCGGGCGTTGCCCGCACGGATCCCCTTGTATCAGGGACTTTTATCCCCTTTGCGGCGTCTTGGCCCAAGACACTGATTCTAGTCGGCTCCGCCGACCAGCTGATAGACGCGTCCCGGGAGCTGGAAAAGCGCCTCGTGGCCCAACAGCGGCCAGTCGAACTCGTCGAATACGACGAACGTCCACATGGATGGTGGACCTTGGGGGACATTTTTCCAGGCGATATTCAGGATGCGGCGCAGAGAATCGCGCGATTCGTCCTCCATTAGCACGACGTTACGTATGTTCTAGTTTGCCACATCAGGTCGGTTAGTTTTCCTTTGTCGTGTTAGGCAGTGCATCATTTGGCTGCGGTATGAGATAAATATAACAAGGTCCAAAATCTCGGCCAATGTACATGATCGGTAGTAACATATATTTTAATCCAGCTAGTCGACGATGCCAACTAAAACCCTGATGAACGAGAGCGAGGTCATATGGCTTGAGACTGACCTGAAAGAAATACTGAAGCGCAGAACAAGGATGAAAGAGGAACGACTAAGCAAAAAGAAGTCAGCACAGGTGCCATGGTATCCAAGAGGGAATGCAGGGGCGTAATCAGAAATGTGCCATAGGTTAGGGAGGGGGTAAATAGGGACGACCTGTATATCCATATATGCGCGGTCAAAGCAATGTGAAGTGAGGACGCTGGCGGGAAAGGAGTGGAGACGCCCATTAAGTATGGGCTAAACTATTACTGTTGCATGGGAGATGTTCGCAGAAAATGCAATAAATGGGAGATACATATCGTCTCGGGCGTCGATTTCCACGGTTCCGGATCATCATCCGTCAGCGCCTGAGGGACCTCGCGCGATCATGAATAAGCTTCCATGGACAACTTGGTGTTTTCCAACGGGATATGGTTATCTCCCTCAAACGAGTCGTGCACAGTACGGGTAATGTCCACCGCGTGCTGATCGGAAGCCATCGGTGTGACCGGCCTCGATGCGACCAAGCCTCCCGTTGATGTCGTGGCTGTGATGGATGACACTATTTGCTGATTGTGTGGATAATACGACCGACGCTGCATCTTCTTAAAGTCGTAAGACGTGAATCTAAGGATAAGTGATGTTGATAAGAGTACAGTGTGGGAATGAATAAGTGCCGTACTGTTCCTCCATTTGTCGCATTTCTGCGCTCAGCGAGTTGACATCGCGAGCTTTCCGTTGCTTGGCTTTGAGAGGGTTATCTTCAAGCAAAAGCTCTTCGAGTTCATGTGAAGCATCAAAATTGGCCTTTTTAGACTGCAAGTGGGTGGTAAGGACAAGGTGAACAAATAGTTGGAACTGGGTAAAAGCTTCCCTGGAGGGAAGGGAACGCACATCAGGTGTAAAGGGAGGAGATAACCTCTTGCTTTCGAGAGCCTCCCAGTCGATGAGTTGGAACCAGGGGTGTCGTTGGAATTCATCAAAACCTTCGCTTGATCTACATGCCAGACGTTTGGCCGGGTCTCTTTCCAGGAACTTTGGCGCGAATAAGCGAGTGTGAGAGAAAAGGAGAGAAAAGACTCACGCCCTTGATAACTTGCATACCCGCCCGGCTGCACTTCTTGTCAGCATCTTCAGGGAATCTCAAGTGGTCCTTCGATATAGCGTGGGTCAAATCGCTATTGGTTTTGCCTCTGAATGGCCGGCGGCCAAAGAGGAGCTCATAAGCACAGACACCAAGGGACCACCAGTCGATAATGTACGTGTAACCACGCTTTGTGAGAATCTCCGGTGCCATATAGGCCATGCTCCCTGCCACACCGGTAAGCAAACGCCGATCGGAATAGTGTACAGCAATGTTGAAGTCGGTGAGGTGAGCATGGCCACGCTCGTCAAGGAGAATGTTGTCGGGCTTGAGATCTCTGAAGGAAAGTATAAGCGAGAAACAGAGATCCGGGACAATGGGAGACACACCGATGCATGATATGGTTCTCATGAAGGAATGCAACAGCGGAGGATAACTGTGCGACGTAAAATCGGACGGTGTCTTCTGACAGGGTGCCTAGGCGGTCGAGATGGACTGTGGGAATAGAAGAGGGTAAGGAGGGAAGGGGCATGAGAATAAGAGAGCACAGACAGCGTAAATCTCCGCCGAGCATGAGATCGAGGACAAAGAAACAGTTGTCGTCGTCCTGGAAAGCATATCGGAGGTTGACGACGAAAGGATGATCGATCTGTGAATGATATAGACGTATGAGATGGGACCATGAAGCGGGGGATGGAACGGACTTCTTCGAGAAGTCGCCGCTCTTGTATGATGTTGGCGACGGCTTTCATCTTGACACACCTTGACTTGTTAATGTACTTGAGGGCATAGAGCTCGCGGGTTTGTTTGTGTTGTACCATTCGGACCTAACGCAAAGGGTGGGTGGGGATGTGAAAAGGGAGAGGTTGGCTCGTACCTTTCCAAATGCGCCTTTACCGACACATCGCAAGAGAATAAAGTGGAAGAGATTAACGTCCCCTTCAAAGTCGACGGGCTGCGAAAGTAGATGGGACGACGAGCAGAGAGGGGCGAAGGAGGACTCACTGTGGGGCGACAGCAGACGGCACCCATTGGAGGACGGATATGACGAGAAAAAAACAAACAAACAAGACGCTTCAAGGGGACGGGTCGGGTGTGGGTCACGTGCAGGAGACGGAGACGATCACATCCGTCACGCTGTTGTAACCAGCGTGACAGCGCCATGTTGACGAACCGTCCCCTGGTAGTGTTTGGACCGTCCGGCGTTGGAAAGGGCACCCTCCTCACCCGCCTCTTTGCCGATTTTCCAGATGCGTTTAGTTTCAGCGTATCTCGTATGTCACCCGTGTCTGTTTCACTATCCAACTGAAACAACATCATCAGACACCACCAGACAACCCCGTCCTGGAGAAATCGATGGCAGAGAGTACCACTTTGTGTCCAACGAGAAATTTAAAGCCCTCCTCGCCGATCACGCCTTCATCGAGCATGCCCAGTTTTCTGCAAATTTCTACGGCACGTCTAGACAAGCCATTCGTGCCATCCGCGAATCGGGGAGACGCTGCGTGCTTGACATCGACTCTCAGGTACGTCTCTCAGGAACACCCCTCTACCCCCGCTTACCCCCCTCCAGGGCGTCAAGCAGGTCAAGCAGACAGATCTGAATCCTGTCTGCCTCTTCATCTCTCCACCCGATTTGTCCACCCTCCGTTCTCGATTGCGCGGCCGTGGAACCGATGGAGAAGAAGCCATCCAGAGACGTCTTGCCACTGCGCTCGCGGAGATTGAGTATGCACGACAACCGGGCACGTGTGACCATGTCATTGTCAACGATGACATTGACACCGCCTACGCGTCTTTTAGAAAAGTCGCGCTCGGAGAGAACATCGAAAGTGATGCCATACCTCCTTTAGACGATTGATTAGATCAATGAAGCATGATACCCTTATAGACAACCGAAAATCCACTGATGTAGTTGTAGTGATCTATTTCATTCCCGCTCAGACTCTGAACCGCATATACGCCATCAGCAGTGCAGAACATCCCGTCACTACATTTCCTCCGTGTCAGTCTTTGCCGGTAACCATCCAAAGCAACACACGTACCGAACCCAACCAAGTACTGCAGCGTAGTAGCCTGGAAAAGATCACGTCTCAGTAACCACACCCGCCGGGTGCACAAGGTCTTACCTTGGATGCCTGGATCGCCGTCCGAAGGTTCGCAATCTCCTGCTCGATCCTCGTGTCCACCTCCTTGATCTTGAGTTCTTGTCCACTGCTCTCCTCCCTCATCCGTCCCTTTTCAAGGTTCAAATCCAACCGCACACCCGCCTGCGTCCGCGTGATTTCCTCCCGGAGCCGCTGCTTCAGCTTCTCCATATCGGCCTGCAATCGATCATTCTCCGCCTTGATCATCGCAAGATCATTCTTCGCCATCAACTGCAACTCTGATTTGAGCTGTGCAAAGTCTACTTGCTGGGTATATTGGTGCTGAGCACGGCCCCGGTCAATCTTCGTCATTGGGTCCACCAGCAGCTTGAGCACAGACCTTTTCTTGGTCAGCCTTGGTCACCATGTTGCTCGTCATGTTCCGTATGCTCTCGTCGATGACCTCTGCCATGGCAGACATGATCCCCTCGGCTTGTTGTCGGTTCATCCCTTCCCGTTCCAGGCGCTGCACAAAGTGGTGTGTGTCAAAATGAAAGTCATGGCGCGCAACACTCGCTCGGAACGCCCGCGTCGACGATGGTATCGCTATCAACGAACGTAGTGGTCTTGCCCTGTGTGCGGGTAAAAATGTGTGTGCTAGACGGGTGCTCGATGTCGTAGGCATGGTGCGTGGGAAACACACTCTCTAACACCGTGCTTCACCTAATCGGGTAGGTGAGGAGCGTTCACCGATTTCTGTCGTCTCGAGCCGTTATAGAAAATTCGGGTGAACTCGGGAAGCAGATGTTTCCTAAACTCCCGACCACTTAGCGCTTTCCAGAACGGCTCGAGACTACGATTTCTGGTCCATCTACTCGCGCGTCGCCAGCCTGGGTTCTCAATAAAATATCAAGGTAGAGATTCTCGGATAAGAGTATATTGTTCTTCAATCGCACCCTGGATGGTGCACCGTACGTCATATGACCCGTTTTTGACTGGCACCTCCAGGCGCACCGCTCATAACCGAAGACCAATTTCATCTTGTTCGGAAGGAGTATATGAACCTGGTGCAGCGGGGGAATCCGACAGTTCCTTCTCACTCCCCATCAACCATGGCTAAAACATCTGCTTTGACGGAGACCGCTGCCTCGATTATCTATGCATTCTTAATATGCGGGGGTTGCGCTGTCGCGACCGGTTGCGTAGTCCATGCTTCATCAGTGGGAGAGGCTAGAAAGAGTCGGGAAAATTATTCGGTACCGACCGGGACAACCTCGCTCGTCCGCCAGACCAAACGTCATGGACACGTTTACCACCTCATTGACGATCATATATCTTGAAGAATACCAGGTACAGAAATCGTGATCGTGATGGTGGTTCCGCTGACGCACCGCCCTAGCTGAAAAGTGACCACTGGAATGCCTGACTGGCGTTCGAGCACCCCCGAAGAGTGCGGTGGTGTGACTTGTGGTGGAGAGGGGAAAGAGGATATAATCATATGCAGGATTGTGTACCATCATACGAACTCGATCCGAAATATCCGTCAGTCCCTCGTGCTCAACGTTGGATTCAACCGTCACTCCAAAATGCGAAGAGGTGTAAATAGGCGACACAGATTCTCCAGGAACAAGACCGCCCACACGTCCGCGGGTCTCTCTGTGGGAAGAGGTATAGTTGCGCGTGAGCATCTCGAGAAGTCAAGGACTAAACCCGATGGTCGGACGCCCTCCTCATCGACGTGCGGGGATCTAGCATCCCCCAAGTCAGGAAGTCCGAACAAATGCATGGGAATTCAAACGACTTACATGGGTCATCAAAATATCAGTGTTAAGCCCACAGGTCCCTCACTGTCTCGTTTTCGACGAATTGGATCCACATAGGCCTATGTAAAAGGGAGGCGATCAATACAGACGACCAACGACCCGCCCCCAAAGCCCGTCCACTCGTGCTTCTCGTCTGTGGCGAGCTACACCCTCGCGACAATTTGTGCCGCGTGTGAACACGCGATCAAGACCGTACCGTTGCAGAAACAAATGTTACCGGGCAAACGCGGGAAGTACTGGCCAACCTGAGATGGTTTGCACGGACGTTTCACCAGAAAACATGCGTATGCGGTTGCATCTGACGAATCGAATGGCAGGTACGAAGAGAAGAACCTCGTCCTGATGGGCGTTGCTTGCACCTATAATGTACCTTTGTTTGCAATATTATTATTATGCCGTGCGAAAAGAGCGAGTACAGCCCTTTGAACGCGACCGCGATGAGCTCCAACGTGGCCCATGCCCAAAGCACAAATCCCTGGGGTAGTTCAAGTACCTCAGCCCATCCCGGTCTTGGCTCATCGTTGACCGACACGTTCGGTCAGTCAAGAACCCACTATCAACCAGGATACATGATGGTCAGTTACTTCACCCCCATCTCTTCCTCTTCCCCACCAATTTTCCTCCCAGTCTGCCCAACAACATAATGTACACGCACCCCAGAACGCCCAGCATACCGACGAGATACCCACTGTGCAAACCAAAGCAAAAATGAACCTCGCCCTTTCTCGCGGTGGCGCCTCCCTCTTTGGGGCCGACTCCATGTTCGAGAGCTCTTCGACGTTGGTCTTGTCCTCTCTGGTCGACCATCGTTGATCTTTTTACTCATCCAGGCAACGACAGGCTTTCGCGGACACAGATGCACCTCCCACAACTTCCATCAATGACGTGTTTCGAGAACCACACTTTGGCGCGTCGGAGAGAGCGCTACAAAGAGTGTGTCGTAGCATACAACGCCGTTCATAGCATGAGACTAATTCGCGCCTTCATCAGCCATTTTCTCTGGACAGTCCTTCCTTCCCTCCACCGGTCCGCCCATCCCGCACAGACCCAACGCCATCAACGACCCCGATCAGCTACGTGATCGTGTTCGGATATCCCCCTGACAAGTATTCCGTGACTGTCGAGTACTTCAAATCGCTCGGAGCGGCCACAGAACCTGAACCCAACACGGAGATCGTCAACTGCTTCAGAATTGGGTTTAGAGATCCTGGAGAAGCAGCACGTGTCGTTCGAAGGAACGGCGAGGTCTTGGGTGGGACTTGGATGATCGGTGTCAAGTGGGCAGTATGTTACCCGTCTTTCTCCCCACGCTTTTCGGATATTCTGACTTTAATCATCTTTTTTCTCAGGATTCGGCTGCAGCAACGGCAGATCTCGGATCGTCTCTGCGTGCACCCGAGCTTGCAACGTCGACGACACCGTCTCAAAACCATTCACACCCATCTCCAATGGTTATTGATAGCCCGTCCTCTGTGGCAGTGGTAGGCACGCCAATTAAGCTTGCGCCATCCGTCGCTGCTTTTCGTAAGGGACATGCGCCGGCCGCTGCTTCCCCTGCACAAAAGGTAGCACCTGCATCGACGGGGCCGTCTCAGGGACCGGGCTCTGGTAAGGGCATGCTCGGGCAAGTAACGGACTTGTTCTTTGGATGGTAGGTTGTAGCAGGATAGACTGCTACTCCTTTGGGTGTTGTAGTAGAGGGCAGGAATGTTATGATTGATTACACGGTTGTCTCTGCACCTCTGAGGGTCCCAAAGGGTTTTGTGATTCCTCTGACATCTCAAAGCCTGCAGGTTAACCACGACTTGTGGATCGTGCAACGATGTCCGTTCAGACCATGGATGCACGATTACCAAGAGTGAACGAAACGCCTGCATGGCCAGCCCTGCACGCGGAGTGCACTGGCACGTTGTGTCGAGCAAATACGTGACATATTCGAGCTAAGGCAGCCAACGTACCCTTTCCAACACATGAAATCATGATGATCCGGGATCGCGAGACACCTGTACCATAAACTCGCTTCGAGTCGTGGGAGCCCGATGCGATTCAGTGTGCTGTATCAGATACAAGGACACGGCACGGAAGCCTATGAAGGAAGAGCGAGATCACTTTCACTCAAGTTGTTACTCACTTGGCAGTGTCCCCTCTTAGAGGATCTCGAGCGAATACCGGATGCTCCGCTAAGCGTCTGTCCTGCGACTGGCTGAGATATCATGTGCCGGTCTCCAAATACTTACTAGCACGGGAGTAATTTGAGTGATTTCTCAAGCTCAAGGGGGTTGTTGGTAGGCGGTGTTGACGGTGCTTGTCAAGGACTACGTCTTTCAGCTACGCGATGGCGTCGACTCCAGGATCGGAGTCTGGAATAGTATGCTTCCACGACCAAAGATTGTGGGTGAGGTGGGATGCAAGGTACCTTTGCGGGGAAAGAATACTCGGAGTGAATATTCAATCGGGGAAACCTGGCGGTCACCCGGGCCAATCTGGAATACACGAAAAAAAAGCTACCAATTTGAAAGTGAAGATCGAGTGATAGGTATGCTCTCCAGCTCGTGCTCGTACTCCACTTCCACCCTCGGTCCATCTGTAAGGCGGTTCAGGATGACCAGGGAGGTAAACGAAGTGTAGAAAGAACGTACTCCTTGGTTTCTCTGATTTCTTCCGAGGAGGTGCTTTTGTTGGCGCTTTTGCTTTTCGCTTGCCCAATACGATCTTTGACCTTGAATGTGGGCGAACTTTTGTAGTATCATCATCTTCCTCGTCCGAGCCTTCGCTATCCTCCTCCGATGGACTCTCGTCCTGTGGGACGTTCAGGGAGGAAGACGAGCCAATCCATAGTGCTAGGACTCACCGCTATGTCCTCCAGGTCGCTCAGGTCGCTCAACCCGGCCTCGTCTCCGCTTATATCACTGACAAACTCGCCTTCATACCCCTCCTCCAACTCCTCTTCGTCTTCCTCCTCCCCGTCCGTCTCATCATCCACCATGCCCAAGTCCTCTACTTCCACTTCCTTTTCATTCCCTCCTTTCTCTCGGTCCAATATAGCCTGCCACACACTCTCGTTTACGTTGAGTGGTGCATCGCCATACGCCTTTGTTTTCAGTCGTTCGATAAGCTCCTTCTCTATCGACTTTTCAAGATGTGCAGCGGAGAGGGCTTTACGCTCGCGCGTTGCTTCTCTGCGATCAAGTTTCTTCTTCACTCCAACGAGCTTTGGCCTACATTGATGTATCATCAAATGATAGTCCAAGATACCAAGGTCAAAAGAAGAAAAAACGAACTCTTGCCGCAGCTTTATGCGCCTCATCTTAATCAGGTATTGTGTAATCTTGGTCACACGTTGCTTGCATTTGTGAATCGTAAAATTCGGCCAGTACAAGAGTTCCTTGTCGATCTAGAGTGCCATCGGTGTGGTTGGGTGTCGATGGACGTGCGTGAGCAACTGACTAGAAGCAAGCTTACCTGCTCGAGCGCTTTCGAGTAATTTTTGGAAAGTGGGATCTTTTCCCACATCTTGGCGGGTGTGTGCGCGCGCTCGATCGTCTTGACGAAGAGGTATAACACACCTAGGAACAGCACAACGACGTCAAATCGGTAATGATGACAGGCGAAGCAGGACCAACAGCAGACCGCGCACCTTGGTGCTCACGCACGGTTGCGTAGCGCGAATTTGCGAGTGGACATGACTGTCTGCTGCAGAACCCAGTGACGTTGTACTCATTGCGACAGAAATTCTGTGTGGTGGTTCTGAAGGAGCGGGTTGAAAGGTCAAGGCTTGGGATACGGGGGGTTTGTAGATCAGGAAGCGAACGGACTTTACTTTGTACGAGCAGAATTGAGCGTTGATCACGGACCATATCACGTCGTCGCATTGCATGCTGGGCGCTACGAGGTTGCGCTGGCCCTCTTTTCGGTTGTTCTCTCAAGTATCTACGTCCCTCTCCAAAATTGACGATGATACAAGAAATCACGTGACCATGGTATGGTACAACTAACACACTGGGCATGGCAGAGTCACTACGCCATTTAACTCGATTCAATCATATCCATTCATAGCATTATTTTTTTCTGCGTGGGGTTCTGCCAAACAGTAATTCCTCACGTCCAGACAGGAACAATATTCATCACGTCGTTCTTCCGTGCCGGTATACCAGGAGTCCAGTAGTTCTGCCCTGGACGTTATTCATCTAATTTGTGGAAACCGCGAGTCGAAGGACTGCAGTCGCTCACGGCGAATATCACTTTAGCAGTCAGAGCATCTGAAAGGAGGACCCACGAAACCTCGTAGAGTCCAGCATGTAGAGCGACGACGTGATATGGTCCGTGATCAAACAGTCGATTCTGCTCATACAAAGTAAAGTCTATTCGCTTCCAGATCACAACCCCCGTGCTGTGTCCAAGCCTTGGCCGTTCACCCGTTCCTTCAGAACAACCGCACAGAATTCTGTTGCAGCAAGCACGAACAGTCATCTCCACTCGCAAACTCGCGACGGCTTGCCTCACAAATTGGACGGTCTGGTCGCCAGACTACTATCGCTCTTCTCTAGGTAGCCCCAAAACACTGTCACTGAGTCGCAGTCACATTGATGTGGAATGAACGACTTTCAACAACACTTATGTACGACTTTTCAAGAACACCTTGTTACGCTTAAGCCCTGGCTGATGGACTCCGGGCTCTATCATCCCTTCATACTCTGGTTGTGGCATACGTGGCAATCGTGTGTACCCCCGATATCAACCTTTTCCGGACAGAGGGCCCACCCTCCGATGCTTTTACCCACGTCCTGTCAGCGATTTCCGATGGGTGAGTCCATACAATAAGGAGAAATAACATGTCTTTGGCCAAAACCCACATTATAGTGACATTCATACTTCTCCGTCATAGAGTTGGGCTGAGCGTATCTGGTGTCGGCAATGGGTTAGTCTCGGTTTTGCTATCCACGCGTTGCAGAATCACAACTCACAGGCACCGCGTGACGAATTTATGGGTTTCTTTGTCTTCGTGGTAACAGACCGCGAAGGGGCCCAAGTGATAATCTTCGATCATTTCAACGCATTTAGCGCAGTGCACTGCTGCACCATACGCAGCACATGCGAGAACAGCGATGACGCGAAGGAGCATTGAGTGAGTGAGTGAGTATGAAGGGTAACGACTGCTGAGAGGGCAAGCGTGGAGAGATGGTGAGTGTGGTGCTGGGCTTTTTATTCCATTTCGTCGTCGCCTTTGACGGCTGCAAGGTTAGAATCCGCCATCGAAGAAACCTTGAGAGGAGTTGCGGTGCGTAACCCAAAGGCGGATAGAGGTGTACTTGATTTCGTTTCAGGCACATTTACTGCCATATGGTACACCGGATGCTACGAGGTTGCACTGGCCTCCTTTTCAGTTGCTCGACCATCCACCACCTCCGATACATCAACTCAATCATCGATATAGTATCCATTCATTGCATTACTCTTTTTTTGCGTGGGGTTCTGCTAAACAGTAATACCCCACGTCCAGACAGGAACAAGATTCTCACAACGCATCGTGCTTCCATGCTGGTATGCCAGGACCAGTCTAGTAGTTCATGCACATACTCGGCCCTAGCGCCGTCGCCACCGGGTTACTACAATCGTTCCTTATCGAACGACGGCGAATATCGCTTTGGCAGTAAACATACCTGCAACGACATCGAGCACGCCTCTATCTGCCTTTAAATTGGACCGCGCGCCCTTGCACCACTTGCAAGGTTCCTTCGAGTTCGTTGGGAGATTCTAACCTTGCCACCGCCAAAGGCGGCGACGAAATATAATAAAAAACCCAACGTCGCGCACACCACCTCTCCACGCTTGCTTTCTCTCGGCGGTCGTTCCCTATCGTACACACATCCCACTCACACTTCCGAGATACTTTGAATCTTCATCGGAGGGTTATTGTTGTGAGATACTGTATAACGTGGGTTTTTGGCTCACATGTTATTTCTTCCCATTGGATGGTTTGACCTGCTCTTGAACGCTGAGTTACTACTGTCATTCAATGTTCGTTTCCCAAGCTTGGCCTCGTCTCCAGCTCTGCTGCATACAAGTACCCCAAGAATTGGTCGAACCTGAGCTCCTGCACCGATCCCTCGATATGAAAGTACAAATTCTATAGTAAACAACATCTAATCTAATCATGACTTGTCTCCTTTGTCACTGCTTTCTTCCACCGGATTGTCTCCACTATAGGACTCAACTTTCATATCATTCAGGCCCAGCTCTTCGTTTTGCTCCCAACTCCTCTCATAGGTTTCGATCGTCATGTTTGGATCGGGATCTGGTGCGTACATATTCTGCACATATGAATTCGCCAGAGGGTCATCCAGGATGATGGTGAACTCTCGTTCGACCTGCCTGATCTGGACGTACGGGATGAACATAACATGGAACACGTCGATGATTGTAAATGACTCAACTGCGTTCAGATCCCCCAAGAATTTTTTAAACTTTTCGCGGTCCTCGTCCCCGACCGCACGCGAGTCACCTGTCACAAGCATCTTTTGGGAGAGCTCGTCGTAGATCTGGTCCAAGATTCCTTCCAAGGTCGTGAATCGCCCCCCTAGCGTCCCATGCTGGAGGACAAGGTCTATTTCCGGGATTATCATACCACCGGTTTCGCTCTAGAAAGACTACCATCGTCACTTCGCACTAGCAAAGAGACAAGTTACTGCTGACCTTCAGAATATCTCTCCTCAGGTCCTCCTGGTCAACCACTTTCAAAGTGATCTTTTTTCCCTTGTCCGAGATCGCTGAGCCAGCCTTGACTTCATTATCTCGGTATCCACAGCTTTCGCAATTCGTCGACATAATCAACGTTTCCTTGAAACGATATTCACTTGTTCTTTCGTATTATAAAAGCCAAAAAAATCACTTACCTTGAAGTAGGGAATAGATACTTTCTTCATTCGAGTCACTAGCACACGCGAACAGCGCGAGCAAACTCCCGGGAACTCAAAGATCTCGTCGTTCTTCCCGTCGAGACCTTCGTATTCTCCCCCAGTTCCTTTCTGATCCCCTGCATCATCCCCTGACGCCCCTTTCGTTTCCTCTCCTTCTGTTGGAACAGCCAGTCCTAAACTAGCTGCCTGCTGAAGGGTCCTAGCGTAAGTCTTGAGGCTCCACTTTGGATCAGCCATGCTCCCGACAAACTCCAGGAACGAATTCCCAGACGGATCGTCCAGTGTGATCGTAATCGTCTTTTTGACAGGATCCTCTTTGAGATTCTCAACGACGGGCTTGTTGGATTCGACATCTTCCTCCTCCTCGTCATCCATAACCTCCTTGAGTCCATCGATGATTTCTTGGATCTTAGCGTAGGCAGCCTCGTTCTGTATTCGTCTCAGAGGTTGGTCGGCGCCGAGGTCAGCCACGATGTCACGCAAGAGACCCTCGACGGTCGTCAGTTGTCCTCTCTCATTCGGTGGAAGCGTCAACTCGAACTCGGGAATGACAATCTCGCACGCTTGCGAGCGAACGATCTGACGATCGAGGTCGCCTCGGTGACGCACCTCGAGGGTATACGTCACACCATGTTCTATCAAAAAATCATGACCCCAGTTCAATCAGAACGAAACGACCCTCCTCGCGTTCCCAAGCGTCAAAAGTATAAAACGGCGCACCTCGGATGGTACCAGCAGACTGTATCTCGTTGTTCGTCAAACCGCAATGTTCGCAACGGAAGCTCATCACGATGACTTCTCTAAAGTAGGGGATGGACGTGAGCATCATGCGCGTCGTTCCCTGTAATCAGAGTCAGTGGGCGTGCACATGAAAGGTGTGACCAGGGAGCTCACCTGTTCTCCGCAACGCATGCAGAGAGACTCAACCTCTTGCAGAGGTCTGTCTTCTTGGACGTCACCATCGGAGGCGGTGAGTTCGTCGTGCAGGTCGTCTGCCTGTTTCGCGAGCTGCCCGATGGGAGGGAAGAACTGATCATGGGACATGGAAAAGGATTGATGGGCAATATTGAGAAAACGGATTTGTAGTGCCAGATAAGATCTTCCGGTCTCGGACAGCCCCTGTCTTCTTACCATCATCCTATTGACGGCGAAACAAATACTACAGCCAGCAAAAATACAGACATTAGCAAGGAGGGCGTTCATCACATCATTAAGGGAGTCACTATGTTACAACAGGAAACTATGGAAAATAAGAACTCGAAATAGAACGTAGGTGGCAAATGAAAAATTAAAAGTCTACATGAAAAGCAAACTGTTTAACAAGAAACCAGATCAATAGAGGCGTGTCGTTCATACCCGGGCGCTATGTTGTCTTGAGCTTTTGTTTACGCTCCTCGATGTCTTTCCTCGTCATGCGAGTTCCCAGGATGGCGTCCCAGTGAACGAAGAAAGGTTGTGAGAAATTAGACTTGATCCCGATAGTCTAAAAATTGGAGACGAATGGCAGTAAGCGTCATGAAAGCAGTGTCGGAAATTTTACGAACTTGATGATGAATGTCATGGTAATCAGAATTGTTACCACTGAACATCTGGAGTGGGTCGAAGGGGAAACTATAGCCGCAGTGATCATCGACCGTTTTCATGGTGCTGAACGCAAACAAGAAAATGCTTTGCCGGATGGAGAGGTTGGCAATAGTCTCCGCCACCACGGAACCAACAATGTCGAGAAGAAATCCCTCGAGAGGGTGATTGTATAGCGCACCGAACGCATAGGGTACATAGAGCCGGTGATGCACAGAATGGAAGTGCTTGTAGAGGTACTTGTTCGAGTGCATCCAACGGTGAAGGAAATACTGCCAAGTGTCGACAATGAATCTATCATATTATCCGATTCAGAAGAGAGTGCAGCTCGGAGAAGGGAGAGTGGACTTACAGGGAGAAGAGGAGTTGTGCGGCGGGAATACCCCACCAGTATAACCAATGTGTGATGTCGGCCCCTCGAAGCTCCAAAAAGTAGTTCCCTGGATCTGGGCCAACTATCCACCTAACGAGACGCACCAACGTCCTCCCGACGGCCTCCATTTCCATCGTACACTTTGAGGGAGTCACCTTGGGAGGATGCGATAACCAATAGTGGCCAAGCAAGGTCTGCAACGTATGCTGGAGGATGACGGCCCAAAGGACTTGTGAACGAGTAGCACGATTGCGAGACACTACCTCGTCTGATTCGTGGATTCGGTACTTGTTCAACCATGTCCAACCTGACACATCGAGGCAGTGGAAGAAAAGAGACAATGTCCAGTAGGCCACGACGGGTGCTGCGAGTGCAACGATGTTGTCCGGGACACTGTCGAACAGATTCTGGCGGAAGGTGAAGTAGAACGGGACATTGAGAGGGGGGAGACATATGTTCTCTCCATCGACGAAAGCTGTGCAGGTTGAATTGACGCTGGGGGGAACCCCCGCAAAGAATTCGTGAAACGTGTCGAACATAAGTTAGGTATCCGAGGCGTAGTTAGCGGAAGATGTGATGGTAAGGGCGGGCAAAGGCGTGATATGCACTTGTTTTCATTTCTCTCTTACTCACAGGCTCCCACGTACACTAAATAAAAGTGACACTATTCACCAAGTGTAATGGGAATGAATTCTCTGATCCTACAGTACAACAAGCTTCTACCCCGGATATTCACATTAGTGAGAGCGTTTAGTTAGCAAATGGTGGTACATGGTGCGTGTCTGACGGGGGTGCAAATATAAGTGCAAGTTGATCGAATTTATCCAGATTGTCCAAGTTTACCACCTGTGCGAGCCATTTTCAAAAGCGAAGGTGAAGACGCGAATGTGTGGTGTGAACATCGACACAATCCTCGATGGATTCCTGCGTCACTGTTCATTGAGGTTATTGAGAAGAGTGGTCAGGCATCGCTTCGTGACCATATCGCCCTGCCAAAGCAATGAGTGAGTCGACAGCACGGGAAAATGACTACGGACCTTGAGAAGAACGCTAAAAGTTTGGTCACGGAGGGGTTCGGGAAGGCACGCCCGCAGCGCCTCCCTCGCTCTAGAATTCACATCAGCCCATATCACGCCGCCGCGCAGCGTGTGAACATACCTCAGATTGTCGCTCAACCTCAGGTAGCAGCGCACAACATGCTTGAGCAATCTGACAGCCTGGGTTTCCACCAGCTGATTCACCATGTTGCTGAGGACGGTACCGACGGCGTAGAAGCGCTCATAGGTGTGACATATATAAGTCAAGCCAGTTTCATCCAAAAGAATCTTTTGCACAATGAAAATTGCAACGGTCTTTGAGAGTTCCGAACCGGTCTCCATGATACGCAGGCAAAGGGGTATTATTTCGGTGGAAAGTAGGAAGTGAATGACGGTGTTGTTGTCGTTTTGCTGGGTTTGGGCATTAGTGACAATGGGGGTCAGGTAGCAGCGTGAATACCTTGACGAGGGCACCAATGACACCAAGTGAAGTAAGGCGAAGATACTCGAAAGGTCGGGTTTTCGAAGTCGTGTTGAGGAAGGGGTAAAGAAAGAGCGGAATATGAGCTAGCGAGCTCCTAAGTTGTCACTCGGGGACCACATGCGTGTGGTGACTTACCGTTGAGGAAGAGCTGACGCGTTTCTGAGTGAGAAGCGACGCATTGCAAGAGTGCGAGGGCATTGCACACGCGGTTTGAAACATGTGCGGTGAGGTTGGGTGGGGACAGGAGGGGGTAGACGGACACGATCTCCTGGAGAAGGGCGGGCATAATGCCTACATCGCATATATCAGGTCTCGTCAAAGGGGGCGCGAAGGGCGTCAGGTGCGGGGTGGTGTAACACGTACCGAAAGAGTGCCAGAGGACAAGCGCGAGATCGTCGTACTGCTCTCTTTTCTTGCTGAGCTCCAGGAGAGCGCCCTCCCTTGTATTAGGGTCCATCAGGTCGATGACCAGGGCATAAATTTTGTTCTCCTCGTGGATGCCGATGATATTTTGCTGGTGAGGCTGGAGACCGAGCGAGGGGGTCTCGGAATACCCGGAAAGGGCAGAGCCAGCGAGACGCTGTTGTTGGTATGGATTAAACTGGGCGGTGTGCTGCAAATAGGAGAGCGGTTTTGGAGAAATGAGCCCCGCCATGGCTGGACGGAAAGAAATCC
Source organism: Boletus vinaceobasis (assembly GCA_038092335.1). Taxonomy (NCBI): domain Eukaryota; kingdom Fungi; phylum Basidiomycota; class Agaricomycetes; order Boletales; family Boletaceae; genus Boletus; species Boletus vinaceobasis. Next base: position 42,521 of record JBBPQE010000026.1, read on the forward strand.
CAGTGAAAGACCCTCAGGCAAACAAGTTGGAGCATGGGCACCAAGACCGAGTAGATTACCTAAGACATAACCCTAACCCCATACAGATACATACAGAAACATTGTTCCGGTACTCTACACATTCCATTCTCTCCTCCTCCACCCCAGCGCATCTGACATCCTCGGGTGTGAGACAAGCTCAGGATGGCTCAGGAGCATGCCAAACACTCTCCGACAAAACTCGCCGTATTCTACATTCTCCTCCACCGACTCCAGGTACATGTTAGACCATTCGAAACAGAGAAACGAAGGAACAGCTACCTGGTAGATGTCGCGCATCGTCGACAGCATCATGACCACCAACTCGGCATATGCCTGGCTCTCAGCATCCACCCTAGCTCGAAGACATCCAGCGGCATTGGCGAAAACAGCTGTAACAATGGTCATGATAACAATCACTAGCAACGAGAACCGACTGACTTTCGATCAATTGTCCCCGAACAACCTCATAGTTGGCCGCACTGATTTCATATTTCCTCGTCCCAGGTATAGGATCGAGTGGAACAGTGCGAAGTAGGGGGTGCTTCAGCCCGTCCAGTGATAGCACCACACTTATGAACTCATGCTCTATCGTTGCCTTGCATGACAGAGTAGCAACTAGCAGCACAGCGATGAAGTCATCCTTCATTTTCTGTGGGGGCCTTATCAGTTGAGTGTGTCGAATAAAAGTACGTATTCTTTTGTCTCACGTTGTACGCTCCCGGGTCAAGACGAAGTAGCGTGAGGTTGAAACGCAGCCCAACTCGACGGCGCCACGAGTCGTCGATGATCTTTTCCCAAGATTGCTGACCGAGCTTCATGTATAACCCCCAGTGCTAGCGGACATCAATAAATCGTGCTGTGAGCACCAGTAATAAGGTCCTACCTTGTAGTTGTTCTGGACGAGAACATTTGCGCAGCCAACCCAACAATCTATCCATTCGTCAGCAGCCCTATCACTCGTTGCATCATTCTTCGCATGCTCGCTTTCACCAAAATGTTTACAGACAAGGCGATACACGGCGGGAGTGATGAATTTGTCGAGAACCTATATGATGTTGTAAAAGTGATGTTACGAGCACTAGACTGTAGTGAGGCCGACCTTGCACAGAGCGTCCTCTTTTAACTTGAGGTCAGCGACAGTAGAAGCTTCGGCTTCCTCACCTAGCGCGGCCAGGAGCTCTTCGTCGTTGAGATCCAGAGACAACTTGTCATATTCATCCTGGCTCTCTTGACTCTCGGCACTGTGGGCAACCGGGGGTGGTTGAACTTCTGGTAGTGCTTTCAGCCGAGCATCGAGAAAGGACTGTACGAGCATCCGGATCTCGACTCCCGTTTGTTGAATCGTCACTAAATCGGTCCGGGGGTTGAACACCCTAGTGACCCAGGCTAACACAACATTAGCTACGAAAGGAGTGAACGGAAGAACACTCACGGCCGTCCAAAAGTGCCGGGTCCGGGTACTCCGCACGACTCCGTCCTTTGTCCAATGACTGCGTCTCAATCACACGCCTCACCGATCCAATCAGCAACTGGACCAAGGTTGTGATAGACTTCTTCCCGACGACGCCCGCTTCTCCCTCCTTATACTCATCCATAAGCAGATCTGCCATCTCTCCCAACCATCCAAGCACTTCTTCTAGCCCTCCAACAATTTTGTGATGCCTGACAATCATTGCGAAATTCATCATCCCATATACACACGCCACTCTCGAATGATCATCCGCATCTTTAAAACTCACACATCGCCTCGCCTGGCCGATACGAAACTTGACGTTGGAAGACGTTGGGTCGAGATGTACAGCGACCGCCATCGCACTAAAACGGTTGACGAGCATAGAAAGGGAGTATGCGGAGGGTGGGGCGGAACGGGAGAAGGGAACAGGACTGACGGGGACGGCCATTTGAAGGAGTTTCTTGATATGCGCTGAGCGTTGCTTTGGGTCCAGCTCGACATTCTCATTCAGCAGGTAAACGGCCCGCACCACCATCTTCAGGAACACTTCAAAAACGGAGTCGTGTGGGTCCTGCTTGGATAGCAACTCCAGATCACTATTTTCGAGAAAGCCCATGGGTGCCGAGCGTTCATTGAGGAGATTAGCAAAGTTGCGGGATCGGAAGGTCTCTTGAAGAGACTTGAACATGACGATTCCATCGTCGAGACGCCATCCCCACTGGCTCCACAAAAGAAAACACCTCGAGACAACGCACGATACGTAATCATCTCGTTTCTTTAAGGCGCGTTGTGAGAGTTGACGGTCCTTTTCTGGATTGGCAGTCAATATAATCTTCTTGAGAGCAGCAGCCACAAGCTCCCAAGCTGCTGGAAGCCGGGAAACGGAGGTCGACAGACCATGAACAGAGAATTGCGAGATAGCGCAGAGGCTAAGGATCGTGCGCCATATATCTTCGCTTGCTTCTGCCCCAGTGGGAGAGGATTCAGGGTGCAGCCCGGCGAGCAGGTGCCAGAGTGGGTGACCATGTGCTGCCTCGGGGGAGATTTCGAAACTCGGAAGTAGGTGTATGAGGCATACCCACAACTCAGCGGCTCGATGGGGTAATGAAGTGACGTCCGCGTCGTCTTCGGCTGCATGGAACGTAGCGAAAGCTGGCTGTAGGTCGATGCCCAGCAAACGTTGTATGAGTTGTTTCGCTGACTGGATGAGGGGCCCATTCTCCGCTGACCCTCGCCTGTGCTTGACACCGGTCACAAGGCGGGCAGAAAGTTCCACAACGAACCAATGCACAGTCAATGAAAAGATGTTTGTCTCAAGCGACTCCAGGACCAGCAGCAACCCATCCGAATATTCTCGTAGTGCAGCCTCCAGAGCGACGAATTCTTGGTCTTCTGCATGAACCGCGAGCCACGAAAGAAGTTGAGTCGAAGCGCGTATCACGAATTCCCACTCATCTATCGTGCCCACGTCATCGACCCCGAAGTCACGCAGCGCACTAGCGAGGCGATCGCACAGTGGACCAAGCAATGCGCTGAAGACCGCAGCGGACGTAGTGGGTCCAATCTCGAGTCCCTGCATATTGCAGGACATCGGTGGTGCGGCTTCCGATTTCCCTGAAGTGACTGAGGTGAGTTGATGAAGGAGGCCCTTTGCAATATACGATGAATTTCCGAACTTGACCCCGGAAGGAAGGGGTGTAATATTCATATCGACGAGAATATGACGGTGAACTGATGCAAAAGACTCATCTTCGCGTTGAAAGTAGAGCGGAAGCGGGATTTCATTCTGTGGTCGGGGAGATGTTCGACGGTATAGGCGAGGACGAGGAGCAGCCCGAGAATTCGTCGTCGGATTCGTAGCGGGATGGCGAGCAGGAGAGACAGGTTTGTTCCACCTCTCTACTTCAGCTCTCCATCCCGGATCCAGGGCCCGCCTAAATTCATCGTCGTCGTCCTCGATTAACAGCGCGGCCCTGCTCTGGCTTGACTTGCTTTCGCGATGCTTCGACGTGATACGTGTTGCATCATGACGGACATTGTAAACTGGCCCCTGATTGATTCCGGATCGCCGTTTCCATTTCTTTTCCCGTTTCTTGCTCTCCCCTCCTCTGTCCTGGTCGACCCGTACAATCCGATCCCGGTGCTCTACGTCATGCTTAGTCGATGGGGTCGTGTTCGAACTCGTCTGAGCCCTAACGAAAGGCAAGAGGGTCTGGTGGTGTTCACCATAACGTCTTGCACCGCTTGTAACAATATTCAGCCTTGGTGCTCCAGATCCACGAGACTTCCGCGACCTTGCAAGTTGTTTAGACTTGGACTTCAGCCTGCTAGAATCTCTCGTCCGACTCAACATCCAGTCAATCAGACTTCTTTCCCGCGCTGGCCCCCTCGTGGGAGGGTCAGAGAGCGGCTGGTGAGCTTTCTCGTCGTCACTGCGGCTACTTCCCGAGTGTTCCGAAGAGGATCCTGGCATAGAGCTGTCGCTGAGGGAAATCACGTCGTCTTCGCGTTCGAGCCTCGGGGAAGCGTGCCACGTCCGCCTCACCCTAACGGCTGATTGCCCGTCAGAGAGCATTTCCATCGCACCGAGGCCAGCACCCTCCTTCCCATCATCATCGTACGCTTCCGTGAGAAGTTCCACGTCCGAACTTTCCGGGTCTCCTCTGACTTCCACGTCCCTGTACCTTCCCTTTCGAACTCTTGCAAGCCCGGGTATCACTCTGACTTCCTCTGCCTCACTCCCTGACGATTCTACTACGACCCTAGCACGCGGAGGAGGTAGGTGCGCAGTCTTGGTGTTCCCGAGCTGTTGAGCGATCATTGCAGCCGGCATCATACGCTTCAGCGCGCGAAGTTGCTTCCTGTCCTTGGAATTCATTTCCAAGGTGGATGGCTGGTCCGATTCAGATTCCATTCCCGAGGTATTCGAATCTAAAACACTAGCACCAGATGTTGTTGGTAGTCCAGAGGGACTTGGTGGAACAGAATAAGTAACAGAGTGATCGATCGGCGAGACATTCCGCGGGAACAGTGGGTCATAGTCATCAAACCGGTACGAGTCTTCTTGCTGCACATAAACACTGAAATCAGGTGATCGGGGTGGTTTCGAACTGGTCGGGGAAAGGGAAGACACCCGAGACGTTGCGGAGGGTCTAAGAGGTGATCTTGCGGGGGATGGGGGGTATGAAGCCACCGCGGGCGCCGAGTGCGCTCGGGAGAACAGGGACGGGGAAGGCGACGGTTCCTGCTTGACAACAACCCGACTGTAGGCAGACAATGAAGCGTTGCATAATAAGACTTACAAGAGGAGCGCGTTCGGGAAAACGAGTGGACACGTGCTCGGCACCCCCGTGAACCGGAAAAGGTTTGGGTCTCCTCTTCGCCGCTTGCTTGGTCTCCATCCTTACTCGGCGAGCCTCAGCGGCAGCTCTCCTAGCTTCAGCTCTGGCTAATGCCTCTGCTTTCTCCCGTTCCCTGCGAACCTTCTTCGCGAATTTACGCATCTCGTTGTCATCTTCATCACTGCTTGATAGCCCCTTCAAGGCTTCAGGTAACCAACCCGCGTCCATCTGTCTTACCTCCAGCCCTTGGTCATCTTCCCCTGACTCATTGTTTCTCTCCAATTCCTGCACCCTCTTTCTCCTTCTCGTACTATTTTCGCCTTCTACAACCACATAGTCACCGTCTTCGTCCGGATTATCAAGGGGAAACACGAGTTCGTCCTGTGTGCCGTCTTCACCTACCCCGCCGGAACCAGGGCGACGCCCAGGACTTCGGAATTTAACAATAGCATCAGGGTGGTACTTTAGCTGTTGTTTGTACAGCAACTTGTCATAGGCATATGGATTCAACTGCCGAGCTTCTCGACGACGCAACGAATAGCGACTCAATTGCTGTGGATCCTCTGGGATCTCCACAGGAGATGAATGTACGGGGTGAGAGGTGGTTGGTGGAAGATTGGACCGCGATGCAAGGAAAGGTGGGGCCTGGGAACGCCGAGGGGAGAGAAGCTGAAGTGGATCTGGTGAATGTGAGGGTGCCCACGCAAGACGAGCGGGAGACGAAATGGGTGTTAAAGGTGACGAAGCCACCGAATGCTGCTTCCGTCTTCTACCAGAAGTCGATTGGTCATTTGAACGCTGTGAAGAGGTTCGAGGAGGGGTTGTAGGACGGCGGTGAGGAGACGAGAATAGAGAGTTATGATCAGCTGAACTAGAAAGTGAACGCGAGGGATGTGAAAGTGGCTGGGACGTCGAAGGCGACTCCACTCTCTGCGGCCGAACTTGCCCAGTGGAATCAGGGGGATCGTGTCCCACTGAGGATTGGCTTGGGGAAGAGAATAGAGAATGCCAATCCGAGCGAGGCGAAACATCGCAAGTTGGAAACGACACTGATGGCTGTTCTTCGTCTTTACCTACGAGTATGCGTTCCGGGGAGTGTTCTGAGATTGGGGGCGGAATCTGTTCCATGGGAGCCACTTTCGGAGGCCCGTCGCTCAGCAAAGAGGCTCCAGCAGTGAGCGAGTAAGCGGAGGTAGGTGAGACTGAGCCCGCATTGTGAGCTACCTTGGAGAAGACATCAGTGTCGGATGGAGACAGCGGAACTTATCATCTTATCATACTTTGATACGTTTCCGAGGTGATGGACTCTCGACTTCATGGTCACTGAACAGGTCGTGGCGTGTTGTCAATTTCAAGAGAGAGTCAGGACCCCGGTAGTGGTCATTTTCTGTGATAACGTTTTGTGGAGACAGGATCACGTCTACGTGACCGCTCTTGATTGGTGTCAAGGCCGAGTTAGGCCAGTGATCAGCATCTTGAGAGAGAGCGAAAACTTCGCGCTCGTCGACATCAGACGTATCGACAACGTCAGGGCTTTCCATCAAAACTGGGAGCGATTTGGACGTCCACAATAAAGCGAGGTCGCGTCGACGATGAGTCTGAATCTCGTGTCACGTGTTCGTGATGCAACTTCTATAGTGGCACTCAAGTCATTCCCACATGTCTGCTTGTTATGGATTCCATTGATATTTTACGGGTGCAACGTACTATGGAACTCGAATTCCTGGAATACGGTGAATATACACCTTTCATTCGTCAACAATACAGCGGGAAGGCGAGATCGGATGCACTTTTAAGAAATTGGTACAACGACCCTAGTGCACAACGGGGGGAGAATCAGGTTTTGTTGGCTCCAACAGAAGGTGGACGCCAAATCATGCATGGATATATGCGCAATACCCGGAGATACAGAGAAAAAAAGAAGAAAGCAGACTATGAAAATGCTGTTAGTGGATGGAATTGGGGTGAGATCGATTATGAGCATCATGCAGCATTGGTGACAAAAAAAATACAACTTGAGAGTGAATTTCATATGTTCAACGCCGGAGCGGAAGTAGGTGAGCTAAAAAATGTGCGTTGCACTGATGCATTGCCCCGACTTTTCATGTTCGGGTGGTGGTTTCGCCGATGATGTCGCTGGTGCTGATCGTAGTGCTTGTATGGAGGTGCATGAGTCTTGCGCTTTATCTTCTTCATCTCCCTGCGAGACTCTTTTCGGTTTTTGTAAGGTGTATGTTGTTGTTGGCGATGGAGATCGTGATGATGCGGAACATGGGTAGGTGTGCGTGCGTCATCGCGGACAGGGAGTAGTACAGGTGATATAGTTACTCCCCCTGATTTGCGTGGCTTCTCCTTGACCGCGCTCTTATCATGCCAGAGCATCGTATGGAGAGGGCTACTTTTCAGTGCGTTCCCGTACGAACGCACCTCGCAGACAGAGGATTTAGCGGGTTCTGAGGTCCAGCCTGGTGAAGTAGGAACATCGGAGGTAGACGCCGCGCGGTCTCTAGTAAGGCGGAAGGCACCGACAGGCACGCGGTCCCAGCGACTCAAGCTCTGGTCGAGTTCCTGCTCGCCTTCACTGTCAGGGAAAGTCTGCACCTGCATCTCAGGTTCCGAGTCAAGGAACGTAGACTCAAGGACGTCATCTAGTTTGATCGGTTCACCAAGACCAGTGCCTGGTGGGGCTTCGGATGACGGCTCATCGGAAGGCGGAGGCAACGAAGGATATATCGATAACCTTGCTGTACGGCCCCGGAGGTCCATCTGAGTAATTTCAGGTCAGACTAGAAACCACGGCCCAACGTGAGATACATACACTGCTAAAGCTTCCGGCGCTGCTAGAAAACCTTCTTTGCCGATGGCCGATACGAGGGAATGGAGACGGTACATCCTTGTTCACGCCCGTAAGGATGGCAGTCTTCAGCGGTACGTTGCCTTCCAGGCTAAACTGGCCCATGATAGGCATTCCAATTCTGGTAATAGGGCGGGGACTTTCCCCAGGGCTACCCTCCGCACTATCTTGTTGCGACTGGTCCGTGTCTTCCCAGAAGACTTTACCGGCCAGAATGTCACCAGGACGGGGTGATTCAAGCATGGTGGACGGCGGGTGGCTCCTAGAGAATGGAGTGGGCGAGACGTTAGGGCTGACCGTTGACATAGGGTTGATAGATGAGACGCTGGTCGGCCACTGGAAAAGTCTCATCGCACGGGATGTCGGAAGTCCCCGCTCATCGACAAGCTCCTCTTCCGTGGTCTCCCCATCACTTTCTCCGAGCTCGGAGTCACCCGCATCGAAGTCACCCTCTGCGCCGTCACTGGTCCGCATTTCAACATCACTATCACGGCTGATTGAAGCGCTATCCGATGCGAGTAATTGAGCTGCATTAGCCTCAAATGCGAGATCGAGGACACCATGGCCGTCGTTCGAACCATTTGTGAAAACGACCTGTCCGTCCCACGCTTCTGTAACTTCGAAGTCCACGTTCCGTAAGCTGGTGGCGCTGTTGGCTAAAGGATCGGTAGAAGAATCGTGAAGGTGACTGCCATCAGTATCAGATGAGCCATCGTCAGACGATGCATCCGTGAGATTGGCGAAGAACAGATCGGCATCGAAACTAGATTCTTCGTCATCCGACCACCCGGTCGCGAGGCCGGTATACGCCCTTGAAGCCTGACCATCTGTTTCGTCCTCTTCCTCGTCCTCCTCCATTTCCTCATCTTCATCTTCTTCTGTGATATCATCGGTATCGCCCTCCATGTCCACATCGCTGAGACCGACACTTTTCTTCCGAGGGCGGATGACCCAACTGTTGTTTGAATCTTTGTGCTTGGGAACATCATCTCCCAGCAACTCGCGACGAATGCGGGCCTTTTCGTGACGCCTTTGCTCCGCGACGATGTAACTTTCCTCCTCTGCAGCTAGCGAGGAGTCGGAGCCGAAACTCGATGTATCAGAGCCAGACTCAGAGTCGGAGGAGTCGGAGGCCTCCGATGTCAGTCCATCAGCCGAGACAAAGGTAGGAAAGCGCCCTGGAGATACACCATCGCCATCGCCGTCGCAGAACGTATCAGAATCGGTAAGGTCGCTAGGAGAGTCCTGCTTCTTCTTTGAGGAAGCTGATCTCTTTGCGGTCGTGCCTTTGACCTGGGATTTTGAGGTTTGCCTCGAGGCAGCTATATTTAATTTCGAGCTTCCGATTTTTGAGCGTGTAGCCCGTGATATGATCGATCGCTGAGTATATGTACACGATGACAGATGAGATTGTGATTGTGGCAACGTGTTGACCTCGTTGCCGTGAACTTGGCGGTCGGAAGCCGCATTTGTGGTCCCGTCGCGCGCAATCGTGACCGCCTTGGGAGGACGACCCCTGCGTTTTGGTCCTACGGCATCTGTTGAATTGTGCTGACCACGGCCAGCGATGGAAGAGGGTTTGGTGAGATGAGATAATGCGGAGCTGCTCCCAGCAACTTCGCTGGACGCGACGGAAGAGCATTCCATGCGAGTTTTCTTTGGCGCGCATGCTACAGAGCGCGCCTTGTTTTGAATAGTGGGTGGAACGATAAGTTTGATTTTGAGGGGTTGTACTCCGAGAGCGTGTGCGGATGAAGCCGTTGATACGGTCGGTGTAGCTACAAAGCGCGCACTTCCATGGCTCGCGCTTGGGGGAAAGAGGGGACGAGGTCTGTTGTTGCAGGTGCAATCGCCATCGCACACGGGACATATGTCGTTGTCTTCGTCGTCGTCTGGCGAGAGAGGATTTACGGCGGCGACGACGGTACGGTTGGGGGAACGTGGCATCACTGAGGGGGGATTTTTTGAATAGCCTGCGTAGGTATGGAAAGTGAGTACACGAGCGTACGTATGAGGGGCAGGAAGACGTCAAGGTAGATTTATGAGAGTCGTGGAAGGCCCTCGAGGTGAATCACAGAAGTAAGGACGGGAAAGGGAGCAGCGGCTAGCCAAGACACAGGCTATCATATTACATGTAAAAAAATCAGTGACACAAGGTACGTGCGATGGGAGCTGTCGCGTGACAGATAAAAGCCAGATGGCGTTGGAGAGGAGAAGCAGAGCCGCGTTTCCAAAATGAGATACAAAAAAAATTAGACACTCACTTGAAACACGATTTCTGTGCATTTTTGGTCAATAAAAAACATGGAGATGGTTTCGGATCCAGATTGAAACTTGGCTAGTGTGCAAATAACGTTTAACAGTGGCTGCAGGCCACTTGGTCGTGTGTCGCTTGAGACGGTGATGGTAGAGAGAAGAAGAATTCTTGCCGGATAATTTCGCACATCTAGTAACAATTATGTAAACAGCACTGGGTGAAATCTACGGACACCGCAGTGTCCACGAACCTCGCCTGGACAGTGCAGAATGGAACGTAAGTTTCGCCGTCAACCACCATGGCGAGCACCTCATGAACCTTTCCAGGTCTGTCCCTCGCCCAGCAAATCGCCCAGCTCGAGGACGTTGCTCCTTTGGGTAAGTCAAGACTCCACTTTTTTGACTCTTGGCAGCTGACCTTCTGCAGACTTTGACCCCGAGGACATCCAGGTCACAGGTACCAATTCTGATCCTGATCTCGTCAACGTAGCAGAAAACGACGTCGCCCGAGCACACTACTTTGATGTTGGGTACGTCAATACGACACCTGCACATGCATCATAAGCTGAACCTAGCGAATCAGTCCTTCGTCCCTGCGCAAACTCCACCAGAGTCTCTCAGATCCGAAGTATGACGGTGCTAAAACCTCAAGAAAGCTGATGCTTGACAAATCCGACGACAGCGAGAACGACTCTGCCAGCGAGGATGCGGAGTCAGGCAGTTATGTTTCGAAGGTCCACCTGAGGACGCGTACCTTTGACCGTGAGACTAGAGTAGAGCGCGAAATGGGCACGCGAACCACCAATGATGCGGCAACGACGCGTCCCGGCGCATCCGAACAAAACAGTGACTTGTCCTCGAGTCTCCGAAAAACCCGAGAAGAAGACCGTAAAAAGGGTAAAGCCATTTCGAGACAGATTGCAAGTCAATTTCCTCGGGCACAATGTTTTTAATCTACATCTTGCGTCCAGATACTCTGGGACTCACTTCTTGATGCCCGCATTCGCCTACAAAAATCCGTCGCGGCTGGAAACCGCCTCCCTCCTGCAAGTAGTCTTCTGTTTTCCCATCTTGAAATCGTCTCACGGACGAACAGCCGTCGCAAGATGCTGTCAATCAGCAGGTGAATACTCCTCTCGCGAAAATGTTACAAGAAGCACGATTACTTTCCAACGAGCTATTTGATTTTCAAGAGGTATGACCTTTCCCACAGAGATAATGCCCACTCAACACAAATTTAGCGTCTGCTCTCAGTGAACGAACCCATCCGGCTCCCTCCACGTAAACGTCGGAAGAACACCGAAACTGATCATTCGGTGGCTGATTATACTGAAGAACTACGCGAAGCCAGTCATGCGGTGTCAGAACTTGAATGCATGTTCGTACCCGCGTGTCTGTTACTGGAAAAGAAATCTCACACTCGCAGCAGTTACCACCCCCACCTTGTGCAAACGCTCAACAAGTGGTCATCGAAAATCCAAGCCGTCGCACCGTCGGTTCTCCTCCCATCCAACCGTAATGCATTTTCGAGAACGACTCAGCACATCAAATCGGCACCACAGCTGATCGATGAAACACTTGTGGACCACAACAAAGTGCTCGCTCGGACGAGAATTCACCGTGGCAAAGGAAGCAGGCTAGGGGCCAGTACGACGGATGAAGATGGGACCCGGGAAAAAGAAGATGCTGAGGTGTTTGACGATACTGATTTTTACCATCAGCTGCTGCGTGACATTATTGACGCGAGAGGGAATGGAACAGGCAGAACCGACGATTGGATGGCGGTGCAAAAGGAGAAAAGGGTAAAGAAGGTGGACACGAAGGCTAGCAAGGGACGAAAACTTCGGTCGGTAACATGGAATTGCAGTTTGTTTCTTGGCTCATGGTATTTCCAGCTACGAGGTTCATGAGAAGATACAGAATTTCATGGTGCCGGTGCCAATGCAGGGGAGCTGGCACGAGGAGCAGATTGACGAGCTGTTCGCGTCACTGCTGGGTAAAGGCTTTGAGGACGCGATGCAGGAGGTAGGGGAGATTGCGGACGAGTCATTGCAAGAGGTGCCAAATGCAGCGCTTGAAGGGGGCTTCCGCGTATTTGGGTAGATGATGTGTACATAGGACCAAATATGGCAAGTGCAGCCCACTGTACGCAGCAGTATACTCGACGGTATCGCCGACCGTGCCCGGACATATCGTTGCTAGGTCTCGCACTGGACTCCTTGTCTCGCCTGCACCTTTGAACGGAATCTCACCGACTGGTCGTAAGGTTGACCGACGCTCGCTGCAGCACAGTCGCACCGCGCAGCGATGGACACCTTCGAGGATGACAACCCTTTCGAAAACGACATCGACCGCGTCTCGTCAGAGACGTCGTCAACCTCCAAAGTAAACATCTCAGCGCCCTCCTCCCCGCCATCCAACACCTCCCGTCTTCAGTCTCCAAACAAACCGTTCCCCTCCCCCGGGACCCAACGGCAACCTCAGCAAACGCACAGGAGCGACTTTTGCTGTTATAGAGATAGGTGGCTGCACTCTGGAGAGGACGCAGAGATCCTGGTGTGTGCCCACGTCGTATTTGTCTTGACCAACCGTTTCCTAATGAGCGTACGTGATAAGATAACCGATGCACAAAAGACGACCCTCAACTCCAATACACCCTACATCACATACGTGATCCACGCAGGGGTGAGCCTCAGCCACAGTCTCTTTGATCGGGTCTTTGACACGGACTCACATACAACAGACCGCGGAAGCCAGGCATCGGTATTCTGAGTTTGAGTCTCTGCGTCTAAGCCTCGTAAAGCTGTATCCAACTCTCATCATCCCCCCAATCCCTTCCAAGCAGACCATCGGAGACTATGCTACCAAGCAGGCAAAGGCAAAGGAGGACGCCGCGATGATTGCCCGACGCAAGCGCATGTTGCAAACATTTCTAAACCGCATCGCTCGTCACCCTATCTTGTCTAACGAGCACGTATTTCATCGATTTTTGGAAGGTGAAGTTTCGTGGGTACGTCGAGTGCCCGTTTTGTGCTATGCAATTCTTGACCATGTTGTAGACCGAAGTGTTCAATTCACCACCGCTGTCATTGCTCCCAAAGAATATCCTTAAGGCTCCTTCGCACAACCCTACAGATCCGAATGCTTCCACTGCCTACGCAGTACTTCCCAATCCGACGGCAACGCATCCCTTGCGAAACCCAGATCAACGTTTCATCGATTCGGAAGTGTTCACGAACAAGTTCGCGAACCACCTCAATGGCCCGATGGAAAAGGTTACACGCCGGACACTAAAGCGGTGGTCAGGTATGACGTCCCTCTACATCTGTATTCACTCAACAATATTTACATTCATGACGCAGAGACCGCCCAGGACTATTCAGAACTTGGTGCTGCCCTGAACGGTTTCAGTCTTAATGAAAGCGGGGCCCTCGCCACTGCGATGGAGAAAACGGGACAGGCCGTCGATGCGTCATACATGTCTACAACAAGATTGGTACGTACATTTCATCGTTCCTCGCCTTCTCATTCTCTTATTACTGACATCATCGCAGCTCCAAGAGCTCGAGCAAAACTTCTCTGAGCCCCTGCATGAATACACTCAGTTCGCCACTATCATTAAAAGGCTTCTTGCGTATCGGCATCAGAAACACGTGCAATACGAGATGACGCAAGATGCTTTAGAGGGCAAGCGCGAAATGTTAGAGGAGTACGAGAAAAGCGAGAAAGAGGCAAAGAGGCTTGAGGAAGCCCTTGCACGCGGTCGCGTCAATGGCCTCACAAATCCAGAGTCAGAGGGACAATCGAGTGAAACCCCTGACGAGTCCGGATCAGTATACCTTCCTCCTCACCCAGGCCCGAGCCCTTACAAGAAGCGTGCTCCTGGAATGGGTTTCCTGAATGCACTCAGCTATACGTTGCACGGGATGATGGACGTCGACCCGGAAACAGCAAGGCGTAACGCTATTGGCAAAACTCGTGAAACAATTTCGCAAGTAAGTTAGTTCATGCAATTGCTTGACTCTCATTCTCTGACGGCGTCAATGTGGCTCGAAGCTTGAAGATGCCCTTCATTTGACAGCACAAGACCTGAAGTATTCTAGCTCGACGATCCAAGCGGATCTCGATCGTTTCCAACGCCAGAAAGTTGCGGACCTTCGGGAGATGTCGATCAATATGGCTAGAAGTCACAGAGATTGGTGCAAGAAGGTAGGGCCCTGTCGCTTCGAGATACGCTTGTGTAATCTCAGTCATATTGCCCCAGAACCTCGAGGCATGGCAGGCGGCGAAGAAAGAAATTGAGAAGATTCCAGAGCACCCCAATTCCACACCATCATCGCAGCATGCACAAGCTGCAAGCCCTTCACAATTTCGGAGAGACTCCACTGCCACCATCAACGGCCGGTGAAGACGTGGCTACGAGCGCTCTGGACATCTTCCGAAATACATGTGGGCTCGTGGTTACCTTTTTCTTTCTCTGCGTCCTACTTCTGTGTCAATTAGCTTTTGGTGCCTTAATCTATTTGTTGGATATACCGCGGCTCGAGCGTGTTCTACCAAATCTTTCTGATTAGGAGTTCCATCGGAACTACTAGCTGATATGCATGCATGAGGCTTTGCTATGAGGGGGCGAGATTACAGAGCGTGAGGCAAAGAACCTCGGCATCAATCCACCGCTCACCTGATGTGGCTGGACGAGTTAGCCATTGAACACAATCAGCTTCTGCTAAACTGTGGAGCCAGTGATAGTATGCCGTACTAATCACGAAGAATCCTTTGTTTCCACTGAACCCCATCAAGTACTCGCCATTCGAAAGGTCCGTGACTTCAACTTGGAATCTTGGATGACATTTTCTTTTCAGGACGCTCGACCAAAGACCCGAGCCCAGACACACTACCCCAGTATTCTTCCCCCCCAAGATAAGAGTGGGACTCTTCGTTGGTTTAGTGACCGCAGAATGTGCGACACACGATCATCATCGATCATATCGATGGGCCTCATGGGCAACATACCTGCTCGAGCCGAGCTAACGTTCTGGGCCACTGCAACCTGCCCATGCCAGGTGTGGACGCGTCTGGGTCCAAAACTTTACACCTCATGTACCCTCATGGATGTATCACCCCCTTTGATCGATCGAGGAGGGGCTGACTTTTTATTTTTCATGCAAGGCTATCGGAGTCGGCGTTTGCCTTCTGGCTGTGAAGCCATGGATAATGGTTTCCAGGGCCTTGCCTTCAATGTTATGGCAACTTTTAGGGTCATCCGCGGGTCTCGCCACGATGCCACCGTGATTTATTCCATCCTGCTTGAGGACAACATATGGTCTCGTCCCTGCATCTGCGATAAACAGAGTTTACCCATTTTTCCATCCTTGGTGTTTGATCCTCGGCTCCAAGCGTATGCATGTAGCAGATTGATCGACTTGCTGTGTTTGACTCAAGGTTGGCTTTCGGACGTATCTCTTGGACAAAAGCAGTACGAGCACCAGGCATTTTTTCCTCTACCTACAATTTTTAGTCTATGGAAGTACTGATATCCCCAGCACTCGGCTGAGAACTGATATGGTGCCCGAGCGCTGAATACGTTACAGTACTGCTTCGAGGGCTCCAAACGTCCCGTCTCTCTAGTACATGGATGCTGAAAAATAGCATCTGCCTACTTAAAACCTACTCTGGAGCGCTCGAGTCCAACATATAATGTGAACTATAAGGAAGCTATCTACCCTAATCATGTACCGACCAATGGCATGAAAGAGCGAGGATATGCATGGTGACAAAATACCTGTATGCCATAAGTAAACACCATCTATTCACCTGGCGTCGAAGAAGGTCACGAGCCAGAAAAAACACTGGATATTAAATAGTTTAGTCGTCGAATTTATTGCGATATATAAACAGGTCTTTCCACTGCTTTTGACCAAGTTGAAGGTGTGCGAAGGAGGGTGGTGTGATGTGGGCCATTACATTTCTGAGCGTGTGCGATAAGGTTTGCGTGTGAATGTGTTTGGTTAAGGATATCTTGCTGTATGTTCATGCAGGTGGCGTCGTGGTCGTTGATGTCGTAGAAGAGGCAGTCGTCGTTGATGTTACACTTGACGTCGAGTTCGCGCGGACGGCGGATTGACTGGCAGGTTCGCATTCCATTGGCTTACGGCGGCGCTTGTGCTGGCCACGGCGCGACTCAGTTGGATACTCGCACTTGATCCGACGGCGTGCACATTGACTAACGGTAACGTCAGCATTCGGATTCCCAGGTGGAACAAAAAACTCTTACTTGCAAGTCTGGTCAGGGCTGTGAGCAGGGGGCCTGCCACACGCGATCTTCCGCTCTCGGCAGAATAGACATGCTAAAGCCTGCTTCTTCTGTTCGCCAGGCTTCTTCGTCCCTTTCATAACTTGATCGTCAGGGATAGACCACGTTGTTGTGGGCATCGATAGAATAGTATTTTCTTGCCGAACAAGCTCCTCGGTTGAACGATGGACCCTTTTATTGCTCATGTGTTTCGGCATCATACAACGCTCTTCCGGACGCAAGCGTGATTCGTGTTCGCGAGTGTGAGAGTCAGCACTCAAAAATGCGGTAGCATCACCAAGGTGGGGGATTCGGACAGGGAAAGGAGGTAAACCTTGCGACGGCACTATCATATGTGGCTGAGGAAGACGACATGCGTCATTGGCCGTGGGCAAAGAAGATGAATGGGCGTTATCATCTTCTTCCTAAGATTGAGGCGTCGGGATATCAAAAGCTCGTAATTTAAGATTGGCGCCGGCGAACTAACCTTAACACGGTAACTTCCTTCGTCTAATAATTCCCTAGAGCGTTTCCTGGACGGTGGTCGAGGGTCACGCTGAGGGGTAGTTTGGTGTGGGTTGGATGGCCGGTACTCCATAGTGCTTCCACGTCTCAAAGGCGAGTGCCCATCGCTGAAAATAGACGAGGCTTGTGCGAGAAAGCTGTCGCTCGCGCGTGCAATGCTAGATCGATGGTCCTGGGCCTGTGGGCGGGTCGAACCATTCCTGAACTGCTGGGCCAAGTGAAAAATGTACGAGCTCTCCTGGGTAGTTGCAGGCTGTGAGGGCTCCTCGAGATCACCGTGTCTGTAACCACAGTAGTCGTACTATTCGGATTGGTCTTAGTCTTGAAATGTAAAATCCGGCAATAGGAGCATACCGGTGGAATCGCCTCAGATGAAAATGCGGAAGTATAATATGACGGGGGCGAATACCCCAGACAGCTGTCGGACCGCGCAGGAGACGCGTCAGCCCAGTGATAGACGCCGTCCCCGTCCTGCCACAAGTATAAATTTTCGGATGTATAGAAATCAGGGACGGGACCGGCGCCTGTGGGGACGACGAGGGTAGAGTAGGCGTCATAGTACTGCTCGAAACTCTCTGTATCGGTGGGCGCTGAGTATTGCTGGTCAAGAGAGAGCTCGCTAAGAGGCCGAGACATGTTGATGGGCGGGGGATGAAACGAAATGTCAAGAATATGAAACGATGGCGGTAGTATTGACAGGGAGAGAACTGGAGTGAGTTGGACAACGTCGTTGGACGTGGGCGACTGCGTGCTACACGATGTAGTCTACTCCGAGCGACCGACTCAAACGTTTTAAGAGGTTCAGCTTGAGAAGACACAAGGCGCAACGAGGCCGTCTGCCCCAAATTTAGCCAGAGCCAGAATTACATCTCACGCGTCTGCCAGTTCAAAGTACATGAACTTCCTGCGTCAATATTGATCATACAGTTATCGTCCCCTACATCGTCATCCTTCTCGCCCATGTTCTGTGATTTGTCGTCATGGCCGCAACCAAGCAGCCAGTATGGAAAACAACCACTGCAATTTTCAAATGCCTATATGGAATTCCCGATATCTGGTGGCGTCCAACTAAAGGATGTTCCATGCTGCGCGGCAGTATAGGTCGCAGAGGGTCAAGAACGAACGTTGAAGCAGCGAAGTTGCGTGGGTCAAGGGCTAGGCTTTTTGTCATCCACAGCCATCGGGAGGAACACTTGGATCCGGTAAAGCCTGATTCGTATGCTCATGCACCGAGCGTACCGGCGCTTTACGATATAATCGACGCTGAAATTATTGAAGAGGGGGAGGTTTGGTACATTCCAGAAATTATGCAACGTGTGACTCGATCAAAGATGCCCTCACCTATTCCATGGTACGATTCGAGCATGCATCACCCACCTGTATTCCCTATGTAGGCCACGAATCCCACTGTCGAGGTCCGCTGCACCGCAGAGCATAACGGAAAGGCCTTGAAGAAATCTCCGCCAAATCATAGGAGAGTCAACGTGCGTACGTGTTCGCAATCGCAAATTCTTTATGTGGGATAGGAAGAAGCTCAACGACGGATTGACAATAAGGCATCCAGGTGGGGATGCTGCTTACTGATGTCTGCTCATTACTGCTGCAGCCGTAGCATCACGTTGATGTCGACGCTTCTACTCTTCGTTGTATTGCAACAGGCAGGAAGAAGTGCGGTCATGGATGACTGCGATAGCGAGAAGGGATCAGAGCTATGGCCGTCACGCCACCTTGCAGGCAGAGGGGAGGAAGTTGGCCGCGGAAGGCTAAGCGAGGTTGCGGGTGTGCTGGGATCCATGCTTCAAAGAGGGGCAATGAGGAAAGGAAAAAGTCGGCTACATAGCGCAATGATGTTCAGGAAAAGAGAATGTCTTTCAAGGTTCATGTACATGTACAGACCTGATGACGGAGCTGGCGAGCCATCGGTGGAGCTGCCCAATAGCACGAGAGCAGCTCGTATTGACCCGTGGCATTCGGGTGGTTGGAGCCATAAATTGCTATATTGGTGGTCAGTTGCTGGCATGCAGCTACTACCGTGACCATCGCGTTTTCAATCAGAGAAGATTCGATATGAATAGGATGACACCTGGATGGAGGACGCCTGAATCCTCATCAACGACACGGGAATCCCAAGTCTTGTATCAATTGTCGTTGTGGGGGTGATGGCGGGCGGAGACACGAGGCGCTTCACTGGCAAGGCACCGTTATGAAACTTTATCCAGTTGTGGACGGGGGTGACTGAATCTGATTCGCTCTGACACCGAGATGAGACTCAACGTTCAACATTGATGGAACCACACTGGTCGTGCGCTTGATGTGGGACGACCATTTGGATGTGGAAGCTTGCGATCGAGGCTCATTAATACTTGCGGCCCAGTTGCAGGAGATCCACTCGACAGTGCTGACATTGCTCGAAGGTCCGCGACCCCCCAGACGTGGTTGACAAGGGAACTATCGTAGTGGATGGTCAGCCAGCGCTTCAGCCATACGGTTAGTGCTTTCTTCTTTCCTGGCCCGGGAGATCTTTGTTTTCGTACTAGTGTTACCACTTGCTATCCTACCACGTGCAGCGCTTGTCACTCGGCTGTTAACTGTTAGTCATACTGGCAACCGCCTCAGCAAAAGTTCGAACCCAACTCGAGGATTTCGGTGTGCGCTCCGCAGCACCCGAGCGCATCAAAGTCAACCAGCATACCTTCGATCTGGTTGTGCCAATGATACCTTCATGGATGTCTGTGGTTTTGTCCGTTGCGATGGCTGTTGGGCCTTCTCTTGTTTACGCAGATCAAGCAATCTCCATTGTCAGGAGAGAGTAAGGTCTCTTGCGCATCTCGCATGAGCGTGGTTACTCATACCAGCCTATCTTTCATCTATCAGGGACTCGACAGGTTTTTCTCGTGACGTTTGTGCGATTCTGTGAGCCCGTTTGAACAGCCACTAGTACAACACGCTGACGGGGCACATACCATCAGGTTGATTGCCAATATCACTCGGTGTTTTTTCTGGTTGGGTGCTCACTTCGAGTTTGCCTTGCTGCTCCAGTCGATTCTTATGATCATCGCGCAGGTACGCCCCACTGAGCATACGCACAATGAGGTCGTGTGACCATGATGGTATCAATTGACAGCTCGCATTATTGTTCATTTGCCTCCGTTATCAGCGGAAAACGAACACAGAGAGCTACGTGCCATCCCCACGACCATTTTCTTTCTGGCAGTGGTCGTCATATATGCAATACATCGAGTGCCTCGCCGGTATCATGTAAGAAGCTGTTGCGTGCTTCGTTTTCTCAATAACTTAAACTTTTTTCAGACTCTGCTCGGCGATAATCTTCTTAATATTTGGGCGGTCCGAACTCTATATCTCTGTGCTGGGGTTCTTTGCTCTAGGATTAGAGAGTACGTTACCCCTCCCACAGCTCATAAGGTTGGTGTATTTGATTGTCGATCAGTGACAGCCTCATGTGCGTTGTCTATGCAGTAATTACAAGTACAAGTCACTTTATGGATTCCGTGCCTCTACAATGATCGGTTGGGCGGGTGGAGATGCTTTCAAGTCAGACCATTCATTGGATCTACGACTGACATCCGCTGACATCACTAATCCAGGACAGCGTACTTCTTCCTGCAAGGGTCTTCCTTGCAGTTCAAGGCATGTGCGATATTTCAATTGTCTGTAGACATGGGTGAGTCGTGACCGCGACACGCATCCTCGACGTGTTACCGACTACCTGCCACAAAACAGCGATCATGGCGCAGCGTTTGTATTATGGAAACGCACCTCCGCTGATGTCACCACTAGAAGGGGAGGATTTGGAGGAAGTCCTGGTCCTCTCTGAGGAGTAGAAATGTCTTGGTCTGTATGTTCTCTATGCCATACATACTTGTTCAAATTGTCCCATCAGCACCGCAGTAAATAGGCAATGAAAGCGTGTGACAAACAACAGTAAACATTTAATGCCCTTGTTGTCGTAACTTGGCTGAGTTGCTCACAACCCACATCGACCAATTTTCTCCTTCGCTGTTGTGTACGACTGTTAACGACACTTTGATCATGGCGGACGCCCCGAAACCCATTTCATTTTGCGAGCATTTGCAGCTCTCTAGTCTGGGCGTTCAACCAGCTTCAATTTCGTTCCAGGTACGCGTACGCAAGCCCAATCTGCAGTGACATGCTCAATCTGCTTGGTTTCTTGCTTTGCACCTTGCTTCTTAGGTGTGTTGCGGCTACTTCTAGATGTACTCACGGACACCCGACCGAGCCTTCTGTAGACCTTGACCTTAGAATCCGACCACTTCATTTGCGTACGCGAAAAGGTTAATGAACAGAATCAAGTTGTCATAATTGACCTCGCCGACGCAAACAATGTTCTTCGAAGACCAATCAGTGCTGATTCCGCAATTATGCACCCTTCCAACAAAATTCTCGCGTTAAAGGGTGTGTCCGTGTCCTGTCTTGTTGTACCCTGACGCTGACAAGTTCTTTCGCAGCCGGCCGGACGTTGCAGATTTTCAATATTGAGACAAAACAAAAGGTCAAATCTCATGCCAACAACGAGGACGTCGTGTTCTGGAAATGGATATCCGAGTCGACCATAGGAATGGTCACTGAGACCTCCGTGTATCATTGGTCAATTGGGGACCAGACGTCACCCCCGCAAAAGGTCTTCGACCGGCATGCAACACTTGTGGGAGCGCAGATCATCAACTACCGTGCATCTTCTGATGAGAAGTGGCTGGTATTAATTGGTATCTCGAGCAATTCAACAAATCCATCCGCGTTCAAGGTTAAAGGCGCGATGCAATTGTATAGCCGAGAACGGGGAGTCAGCCAGCCCATCGAAGGACATGCCGCTTCATTTGCGGAGCTGAAGCTCGATGGCCACCAGTCCACGACAAAGCTGTTCACATTTGCAGTTCGCACCGCTACTGGTGCCAAGGTACGCGATGTGTATTAAAGCAATTCGATGCTTGCTTAGGCGCCGTTGTGCAGCTTCATGTAGTGGAGATTGACCATACCGCACCTGATCCACCTTTCGCAAAGAAGGCAGTTGATGTCTATTTCCCTCCTGAAGCTACCAATGACTTCCCTGTAGCCATGCAGGTATCCAAAAAGCATGGCATCATCTTTCTGGTCACCAAATATGGTTTCATTCACCTGTACGATCTGGAGTCTGGTGCATGTGTTTATATGAATCGCATATCCGGCGAGACGATCTTTGTCACGGCAGAGCATGAGGCCTCCCACGGGATCATCGGCGTAAACAAGAAAGGCCAGGTCCTATCAGTCAGCGTCGACGAGCAGACGATCGTCCCTTACATCCTCACTACGCTCAACAACACCGATCTCGCGTTCAAACTCGCCAGTCGTGCTAATCTACCTGGTGCGGATGATCTTTACGTCAAGCAGTATCAGCAACTCTTTTCTTCCGGTCAATACAGTGAAGCAGCTAAGATAGCTGCCAACTCTCCTCGGGTATGCACACGCCTGATGACCAATGACGGCCTCTAGACTGACTTTTGGGCGCTCAGGGGATTCTTCGTACAGCACAGGTGATCGAATCATTCAAGCAAGCACCCGCCCCCCCAGGTGGCTTGTCTCCTATTCTCCAATACTTCGGCATATTGTTGGAGAAGGGTGAACTCAACCATTTTGAGTCACTTGAACTCGCTCGCCCTGTATTGCAACAGGGTCGCAAGCAGCTTCTCGAGAAGTGGCTGAAAGAGAATAAGGCAAGTCCTCCCTCCTCTGATCTGATTGCTCCTAATGTTATGTTGTCAGCTTACCTGTAGTGAAGAGCTTGGGGATATCGTCCGGCTGCATGACATGACCTTGGCTTTGAGCGTGTACCTCAGAGCAAATGTTCCCAACAAGGTCATCGCCTGCTTTGCAGAGACTGGTCAGACAGACAAGATTGTTCTGTACTCAAAGAAGGTTGGATATAGCCCAGACTATGTTGCCCTTTTGCAGCATGTCATGAGGACGAACCCCGACAAGGGTGCTGAGTTTGCCACTCAGCTTGTCAATGACGAGACTGGCCCGTTGGTTGATATCGAGCGCGTAAGTGAGGATCTGACCGATTGTCGAACAGTATGTGACGCATGTTTTGCAGGTCGTGGACATCTTTATGTCGCAGAACATGATACAACCGGCAACATCCTTTTTACTGGATGCTTTGAAGGAAAATCGGTCAGAGCAGGGTCATCTGCAGACTCGTCTCCTCGAGATGAATCTCGTCCATGCACCGCAGGTCGCAGACGCCATCCTTGGTAATGAAATGTTCTCGCATTATGACCGCCCTAGGATTGCCAACCTTTGCGAGAAGGCCGGTCTCTTGCAAAGAGTATGTGTATCATCCCGTATTTGAGATCCACTTGGTATTCATGCCGACAGGCTCTCGAACACTATGAGGACTTGGCGGACATCAAACGTGCAATTGTGCATACTGGCGGCCTCCAACCCGAATGGCTAGTCAACTACTTCAGTCGTCTCACCACCGAGCAGTCGATGGCATCTATGCAAGAAATGCTTAGGGTAAATATCCGCCAGAATCTCCAAGTCGTCATCCAGATTGCTACCAAGTACTCCGATATCCTTGGCCCTGTGAAGTTGATCGAGATGTTTGAGTCATTCAAAACATTTGAAGGTGGGTATTTTTCGCATGGATATCCTTTTGTTAATTGACATTGTACAAGGTCTCTACTACTACCTCGGGTCGATTGTGAACCTCAGCGAAGATCCCGAGGTCCATTTCAAGTACATTCAGGCTGCTACCCGGACCGGCCAAATTCGGGAAGTTGAGCGTATCTGTCGAGAGAGCAACCATTACAACCCAGAGAAGGTCAAGAATTTCTTGAAAGAGGCAAAACTTCAAGATCAACTTCCCCTTATTATCGTCTGCGATCGCTTCGACTTCGTTCACGACCTCGTTCTCTACCTTTATCAGAACGGTCTCACGAAGTTCATCGAAGTCTATGTGCAGCGTGTCAACTCCGTCAGGACTCCCCAGGTTGTTGGTGGATTACTCGATGTCGATTGCGACGAAACAATCATCAAAGGGCTGTTAGCTTCCGTGACAGGCAATTTCCCTATCGACGAGCTCGTGCATGAAGTTGAACAGCGGAATAGACTGAAGCTGATTCTCCCCTGGCTTGAGGCCCGTGTACAGTCCGGTTCTCAAGATCCTGCTGTGTTCAACGCAATGGCCAAGATTGTGATTGATAGTAATAACAATCCCGAAACATTCTTGAAGGAAAATAACGTACGTTCTTTGACCACGCTGTGTCTTTTCCCTCAATGATTGGTGCAGTTGTATGAGCCTCTCGTCGTTGGTAAATTCTGCGAGGCCCGAGATCCCTATTTGGCATACATCGCCTACGCAAAGGGTTTCTGTGATGACGAGCTCATCGCTATCACGAATGAGAACTCGATGTTCAAACAACAAGCTCGCTATCTCGTGAAGCGTCGTCAGCCAGAGCTTTGGGCACAAGTTCTCGTCCATGACAACGTGCATCGTAGAGCGCTCATCGACCAGGTTGGTCTGGACATCTTATGGTCTACATATCTCTAATGTTTGTGACTTGTAGATTGTTGCAACTGCTCTGCCCGAGTGTACTGACCCCGATGATGTCTCGGTGGCCGTCAAAGCTTTCCTTTCAGCCGATCTTCCCATTGAATTGATCGAGCTTTTGGAGAAAATCGTCATTGAGCCGTCTCCGTTCAGTGACAACCGCAATCTCCAGAATCTCTTGCTCTTAACAGCAATTCGTGCGGATAAGGGTAAGGTTGTGGGTTACATCAACAAGCTCCAGAACTACGACGTCGCCGAGATCGCCAAGATTGCAACCGACCATGGTCTTTACGAGGAGGCATTGACGATATACAAGAAGTACGACCAACATGCCATGGCGATCAACGTTCTCGTCGAGCACATTGTATCAATCGATCGTGGTTTGGACTACGCTAACAAGGTCAACAAGCCTGAAGTATGGAGTCGCCTTGCGAAAGCTCAGCTTGATGGCCTTCGCATCAAAGATGCTATTGGTATGCCTAGCGCGAAAATTCGGCGAGAGACAAGGTTGATTGTTATTTAGACTCGTATATCAAGGCCGAGGACCCATCAAACTTTGCAGAAGTTATTGAGATTTCGGGCCGCGCTGGCAAGCATGATGATCTAGTCCGCTTCCTGCAAATGGCGCGCAAGCATCTTCGTGAACCTCACATCGATACCGAGCTGGCGTATGCCTATGCCAAGACTGATCGCCTACACGATATGGAGGACTTCTTGGGCATGACAAACGTAGCAGATGTCTTGGTGGTCGGAGAGAAATGCTTTGAGGACGAGCTTTACCAGGCTGCCAAACTACTCTTCACTAGCATTTCCAACTGGGCTCGCTTGGCTACCACTCTCATTTACTTGGGCGAGAACCAGGCTGCTGTCGAGAGCGCTCGCAAGGCCGGAAACACGCAAGTCTGGAAGCAAGTTCATGCTGCTTGTATTGAGAAATCAGAGTTCCGTTTGGTGGGTTTATTTCTACCGCAAAGGGAGGTATTACTGACCTACATTGCAGGCTCAAATTTGTGGTTTAAACATTGTCGTTCATGCGGTTCGTACATCGTCAGGACAGAGTTTTCTAATTGGGATTGATTTTCTGTATAGGAAGAGTTGCCTGCTGTCCTTCAATCTTATGAACGTCGCGGCCATTTCGATGAAATCCTAGCTCTGTTAGAGGCAGCCCTTAGCCTAGAGCGCGCTCATGTATGTTCCTTTGTCGCTTCTGGTGTCATTATAGTGATCGTTTGTAGATGGGGATCTTTACGGAACTCTCCATTCTTTACAGTAAATATAGACCTGGAAAACGTATGCATAGTTCATGTACTGCTCTCCACCTGCTAATTGTCCCCATCCCTAGTCATGGAGCATCTCAAACTCTTCGTGTCACGGATCAACATTCCAAAGGTGGGTTATCCTCCTTCCCATGGAGACATACAAGTAGTCATTTGTCAACAGGTCATCAGAGGTACAGAGAAAGCGCATCTTTGGCCCGAACTTGTTTTCCTTTACATAAAATACGACGAATATGTGAGAAATTGCGTTGCTTTTCTCCTGCTCCCGCCTAATGATTGCGTACTGTAACCAGGACAATGCTGCTCTCGCGATGATCGAACGTTCGCCCGATGCTTGGGAGCATAATCAGTTCAAGGAAGTGATCGTCCGCGTCGCTAATGTCGAGATGTAAGAGGCACCTTTTGGATTCTTGATCTATCTGCTAATATTCGACATGCCATAGTTACTATAAAGCTCTCACTTTCTATCTACAAGAGCAGCCCACCCTCTTGACTGATCTCTTGAGTGTCATGATTCCCCGCATAGATCACGCGCGTGTTGTGCGCACGTTCCGTCAAATCGACCACATTCCCCTCATTCGCTCATATCTCATTGCCGTTCAACACGTACGTATATGTAAACCCTGAACCTCCACTTGAAGCTAATCTGACGATTTGCAGTTAAACATCGAGGCAGTCAACGATGCGTACAATGACCTACTCATCGAAGAGGAGGATTACAAGACCCTCCGGGACTCAATCGACAGCTTTGACAACTTCAACAACATCTCTCTTGCTCAACGGTTAGAGAAACACGGCCTTCTCGAATTCAGGCGACTTGCCGCACATCTTTACAAGGTATTGATAATTCAAGTTCTACTTGTCCAAGGTGCTTCATACTCCCTTCAGAAAAATTCACGGTGGGAAGAGTCGATATCGCTGTCGAAGCAAGACCAGTTGTACACAGATGCGATCGTCACGGCCGCTACGTCAGCCTCCACCGAAGTTGCGGAGGACCTCCTTTCTTACTTTGTTGATATTGGCAACAAGGAGTGTTTCGCGGCTGTCCTCTACGTGTGCTTCGACTTACTGCGACCCGATGTCGTGGAGGAGCTTTCATGGCAATATGGTCTCAACGACTTTTACATGCCTTACAAGATCCAGGTCTCAAGAACAATGCGGGAAAGGGTTTGTTTTGTCCCCACTATGAGCACGAATTGGTGGATTCACCCAATCCTCTATGTTCTAGCTGGCTGCAGTTGAGAAGGAGGTCCGGGAACGGGCAAAGAAAGACACCGCCAAGGAAGAACAGGAAGCTGAACAGCCCATCATCAACCCCATGGACCGCCAACGGATGATCACTCTAGGCAACGGGTTCGTATTCGAACTACACCGCCTCGGTCGTCCTTGCAGATAGTTGACACCCCTCGTTTCTAGATACCCGACTCAAGCCCCTCCAATGATGAACGGAACTGGTCTTGGCGTGAACATGGTCCCCGTATGTATCTCTTTTTTGTTAGACGGAGCAGAACACTGAAGCTTGCCAGCAGACCATGACAGGTTACTTTTGATTTGTGAGATGATATTTGTCCGCTAAAATATATCGTAATGCATGTTTTTCGATTTGCTATAATTGGACACTCTTTTCCTCGACGGCATAGTGATTATAAGAATGTTCGTCAAGAAATACATACACGCGGAACAAAGACAAAAGATGGGCCCATCCGCACAAGGACCAGGACATCGCCTCGTGCACAAGTTAAGAGCAATTAGAAGAGTCCCTAATATGCATAGCGTGCTGTCAAAAAAAAAAAAACAAACGAACGCGTGTGAACACGAATGATGTTACATCACTATACAACCACCTCCTGGCCCCTTGGCTCGCGTGCTCAGTGATACGCGTGCAGCCTCATAGAAAACCTCCGAGACCCCTCGGTTGTGTTTTGAGCTGCATTCTATTTGATGTATGGGTACGAGACGTGGTCAGTCGGGACTGTGATGCGAGACAGGGGGAAACCAAGTCAAAACAACGCACCTAGGTATCGTGACGCTCTTATTCGTCGTGCGACAGCGAGACCCTCTTCGTACTGTACCGAGTGCATTCCATAACGAGCAAGCCGTTCTCGAACGTTTCGATCGTCTCGAAGGTCGCACTTGAGTGCTGCATGTTCCGGGGGTCAGTGTGACTGTTTCAAATCCGTGAAAGAGTCCAAAAAGGACTGACCGACGAGGACAAGCTATGGGGGAAATTGTTCAGTCATGTCGCGCCAACGATCAAGCGTTCGAGAGAGTTCGAATATACCTTGACGCCCGGACAAAACTCAAGAATCTCGTCTATCCACTATGTGACATGTTCAAAAAACGAACGTGACGGGTGAGTATGAAGGTTTACTTTGGTTTCCACGTTCTCGAGCGATGTTGGGTTGTCGACCTGCGATGAAGCAGAGTCAAAAAAACCGTCCCTCCGTCTGACCGTTCGAAAAATGAACGGTGGCAAGAACTCACGGAGAAACATATCATGACGACGTGCGTTTCTGCATAACTCAGTGATCTCAGTCTATCAAACTCCTCCTGTCCTATGGATTTCTTGAAACGTCAGAAGTTATAACGCAAAGACGCGTCGAGGCCAGTCAGAGGTGCTTACCGGCCGTGTCCCACAAGCTTAGTTCCACAAGCTGGTCGTCGACGTAGATGTCGTGGACGTAGTTTTCGAACACGGTGGGTTCACTGTACGATATATTGAGTTTGGGCGGCCCATGGTCGATCCGTTTCGTACTCACTATACTTGGGTAAAGAAGCCCCTGGTGAAAACGTTGAGTAGTGACGTTTTGCCTATGAATGAGCCCGTGTTGAGCTGCCAAGGAGAAAGGTGGGGCAAGGGTACAAACCGCAAGCACCGTCCCCGCAGACAACCACCTTCCTTTGTATCTGGAAACATGTGCAAAGGGTGAGCTCGCTGCCTGGACGCCACGCTCCACAATGAAAGACGCTGGTCTTACAGGACGACGTCCAAAGCCAGCCTTCGAAGAAGAGCCACAGATCGCCATGAGGAATGTGGACGAAACGACAGGGATGACCGGCTTACACGAGGCCTGTATTGTCCGTCATGTCGTTGGGTGCGGGGGTGTGTCTTGTTTACTCTTGTTTGTCGACACACAGAGGGCAAGAAAGAGCATCGATCAAGAAATGTCAAGTTACAGTAGTGGACATCGTGTCTGAGAAGATCTGAACAATAGTTAGATATACAACAAGCATTTTCCACATGCTTTCGACCAGAGCCGCTCTCAAAACGTCTTTAACTACAGCACATAACGGTCATCACAAAGTCCAGAACAACATCAGTTGTGGCCCAGACTCAAGCCACTGGAATTAACAAAATCTTGCCAGGTGTTTTGTATCGTATTGGCTTCTGGGGATTCGCGCCGAGTCGCAGACATGTGGCCGTTCATCTGGGGATAGCCGTTCTCGGTGACCATCGCGTAATCGTAGACAGGGAAATAATTAGGGAACTGCCCGGGCACGAGTTCCATTGGCTGTATCTGTGCCGGACAATCACTGTATCCAGACGTTTCGTACTGCTCTCTTACGGGTGTGTTGAAAGTGGACGCATTGGTGTACGTTGACCCGTTGGGATGAGAGCTGGTGGTGTGTCCAAACGTTTTTAAATAGTCCACAACGTTGGGATGGACGTGATTGCTCCCGGATGCCAGCGGTAGTGGCACTACCGGATTCGAAGACGTGGGTGAGCGATCAATGACCGTGGGTGATGACTGCGGTGACAGCGAGTCCTTCTTGGCTACTAGCCGCGTCCTCCCACCAAGCGTCGAGAGTTCGTCATCTTCTTCGAATGGTGACCCCGGTTCGGAATGGTTCGACAATTGCCGTGTGAGCGGCGAAATTTTTCCCCTTCGAAACTCGTTCAAGCTGATGTGTGCCTTCTTTTGCAGCGTAATCATGATATCCTAAGGGCTGAGTGAGCAGGCAAAAGTGACGTGCAGTGCAAGGTACAGCCTCACCAATACAGGTTGAGCGCAGAATCCTCGTGCTGCCTTGGAGAAAAGTTCACAGGCGGAGTCCAACTGGACGAGAGCAGAGGGTGCCAAACTCATCGACGGACATCGGGTGACGACAGAACCCAATACAATCTGCGATTCGCATCACAGAAGCCGTTTCACGGTACTTGTCAGCAGGTCTCCTATCACGGAACGTGACAACACCCGTCGGGTGTACGTACCGCACATGAAAACATATGGGTCCACAAGAACCACATTCGTTCACTGGGCTCCTTGAGTTGTGAATGAAGGTTCCGCATCAAGGCCACGAGTGAGCCTGCACTGCGGTAGGCAGCGATAACAGAGGTTCCATACGGACTACCGAGTGGATCCTTGGGGTGATCGGTCACGGCACGGGCGAAGAAACTCCGGTGGAGATAGAGAAGATCTAATTCAAGCAGTGTCAGCAGCAGCCTCGCAGGTGTGATAAAGCAATGGATGGGCAAGACGTACTCATTTCGCGGATAGCGAGGACTATGTGCCGTTGTAGAATCAGCGAAACGCACTCCTGATGGCGCGACTCCGGAGGGGATGAGTTGCCAAATCCAGCAACTTGCAGGGTGGGAGGGACGGGGAAGGCGCGCAACTTGCGGTCTAATTGAAGGACTGTCGCGTACGTTGGTGTCTTTGCGCCAAAAGCTTGATCGTGAACCACGCTCATGCATTCTGATGCGAAGCGGTGTTTCCAAGCATGAACTAAAACATATCATCATCATCATCATCATCAAAGAGGCGTATCCCAGTGCATCGTGCAACACGTACATGATTCATCGCCAGATTCTCCACCGCAGGGTAGCTTGCAATCAATATGTGACAGATAGAATGATGGGGGACGCCCGAACGTCCAGCACTGGGAAGGCGATGACCTGGCGTTCGGCGTTTCGAATATCCGTTCCCACTCACCTGCCACGAGTCGTACGTGTACAGCTCCCAGAACAATTCGCGGCGACGGTGAGTCTCCTTTTGGTCCACTCCCCATTTGCTTGGATCACGGTCTGTGTGAAGAGTGAGCGATTGGGTTAGTGACCATTACCCAATGAAGCAACGAATACTGACGGAGCCCGATCTGTATTAATTGCAGGAAACACATTTGCTTAAACCCATTGAATTAATAAGCAGGCACACTCACGCTCTGAGCAATCTTGATTGCCATGCCAATGATAGCCCAGCGAGTCCCAGAATTAGATCCGTGTCTGTCAGATAAGAAGAGGAAGAAGGTCATGAGGAACTACCAGACTGAAAATCAGCATCCCGTTGCTGCAACGCGACGACTGTACATGCCAAAGTCTGTACGGCGCTGATAGTAGGTTCTTCAAAGAGCGAACTCTGGAACAGTGAAGCACGGGCCAATTGGTGATATTTCTCGGCCTCGATATTGTAAGCTGGATGCTTGATATCCACCAAGCTTCCGATCGCGAGAATCATGAACATGAGAGCGAGCTTGTGAGAAAGAAGTGGGTCCTCGGAAGGCGGGGCGGCATCTGGCGCATAAAATAATGGGAATATTTCCTCGAAGAAATCCTGTTCGTTGATTGGATTGTACCTGAACGATGAATGAGAATTTGCAATGGCAACGATGGTCGGGGGGCGCTCACATCCAAGCACCGAGGGTGTAGTAGGCGCGACACAGGTAATGGGCTTTGGGGGACTCGGGGAGATACCAGAAAAGTTCGCGCAGCCGGACGTTTTCGACCTGGAGGGGATGAGAGCTTGGCACGAGGGGGAATGCTCCACTCCGCGCCAAAATCTCAGGTGAAAGGATGTTCTGGAGAGTTGCTAGCCGGCCAGCCTCGGATTCTTGGGCTTCTGAGCCTTCGTTCTGAGGTCAAGTCAGATCGATCGCAGAGCGACTCGTCTCAATAGGAGTTACCTGCAAAAAGTACTGGAGAGGGCAAAAAGAGAGTGGGAAATTGTGAATGAAATGCATTGCCCCTGTGTGCTTGATGAAGGAGACGCACCCAAGAATTGGCTATAGAACCGAAATACTTGGCACCTCCTGAGGCGTTGATGGACAGGGAGCCGAATGCGTCGACGATTTCACCGTCGTGCTCTTCTTCCTTGACATCGCCTCTGGGGATGTTGCGCTGGCAGGGTGGTTCTCTTTGCAAGGGTGCCTTGAGTTGAAGAAGGTCATCTGTGAGGAGAGGGTGCCTATCGGGTGAGACGAGGGTGTGAGAGTGTCTGAGCCCGTCCTCAAGGTCGCGGACACGATTACAGAGGACGGATATCTTTTCGTGAAGTTCCTGGGTTGAGGCGAGGACGAAACTGGGAATCTTGAGGGGGGAGGATGACACGAGGATGAATGGGACACACCGATTACCCTGACCAGTTGTTAAAGAGCCTGGACGGCGGGAGCGATTACGTGGAGGAAGGAGAGGAAGGGAGGAGGTGATGACGTACCGTCCGGACAGATCGCGCCGCAGCCGCGCTTGACGCAAGAGCCACAAGGAATGTTCCTGTCGCAACGCAGCTTCAAGCTAGCGCAAAGACGATGAGAGAGAGTGGATTGTGGACGGATTGGTGACGAACCGTCTGCACTCGGCACAGGAGAGACGAGTCGCGCCCTTTCTGCGTTTCTTCGAAGGGTCGATGAAGAGATTTGGCTCCATGAGGATGGAGAGAGAGGTGGACGATGGCGTCCAAGACGAGGAACGAATTGATGGAGGAAGAGGAGGGCGCGATAGCTGGATGGGGTTCCCGAGGGAAATTTCAAAAGGGATTTCTCCCCCGTGAGGTACACTATAAAAATATACATTCTCTGTCAGAGGGACGATTTCCATTCTTGGATAGTCCGGCAATGTATTCGTGTGGGTGATAACTTTCGCGGAGTTGAAGCGGAGTTGAAAAAAGCGGGTGCTATCCGGCATTTTCCCGCAGCATCGTGCCAGCTCAGTCGCGTCTGGGTGCTCATCCGGACGAGCGAGCTCCCGTGAACCGAGCTCTCGTTTTGTGGCGAACCAATGCTCATTAATCCACTCAACATTGACGAGCCTGCGGTTGCGCCTCTGCATTAAGATTCCGTCGGTCCATCCGCAGTCACCCCAAGGGGCCTTTATCTGACGATTTCTCACAGACTTCGATCTTGACATCCAGTCAACACAACCGACGCTGTCTGTGTCATGACCAGAACTCAACTTCTCTTTTCTGCTTACGATCCTCCAAATGGCCTCGACGTGAGCGCCGTGTGAATTAGCCGAAACCTGCGTCTGAGTTAGCACCTCCACGTTGGATTCAATCCGAGTATCTCCACCACCCCCTTCGTCCCGCAACTCACCCAGAAATGAATCGTCCGCTTTGCTCCTCTCTCATCAATGATCGTGAATCGGCCCTACGACCACTCCAAGCATATCCGCTCAGGAATATTTACCTCCGTCCTCTTTGGAGTGTGACATGTCGGCTCCCTCGGGCCAACCGCGATCATATCTCGTGCTACGGCCCCGCACCCTTGACATTTTACATCCTGACCGACATGTTGAAACATGGTCACGTCGACCTGTTCAACCCGATCTCATGGCACCATGGCCCTGTATGCTTGCGGGCATAGAGACAGGAAATCTTGACACCTAAACAGCACACCCGCCGCTGTTGATCACAAGTCGCTTCCTCGCGCCCGCAGCCACCGCAGAGGCGACGAGGGCCTCGACATCAAAGTGTATACATACCGCCACACAATTCAGTTAAAATATTCGGCGTATTTACACCGTTCATGTCCCGAAACCACGTTGCCCAGCGGTAAGGCCGCTCGTCCTCGACGGGTAATTTAAATGCCTCGGATCTCCGCAACCCGTCAGCATATATTGAAGGAACCATCGAGGACTCCCTGTCATCAATCACCCGACGGTCTGTGCAATCGCTCACTTGCTAACCGGGGAACCGTCGGAGTAGGGTCCGTCTCGAGGACCACATGCACCCAATTGTAACCATAGACGACCACGAAGATCCACTGTTTTTGGCGGAGATATGAGGGATCGGGTGAAGATCAGACCACAGTTGGGACAATGGAGCAAGAAACACGCCCAACCCACATTGCATGACAAGTTTGGCCTCGTCGGGTCATCCGACGTGGTAAACCATCCGAGTTGGACTCATTAACAGTCGGAATTGGACTCATCGCCCAGCACGAATGCCCGATCGGCGAGGGTACACGGCTGTGCAATCGTTTTAATGCAAGTCTCAATGGCCTACGCCCCCTTCTACCCCGCTTATCCAAGGCTCGACGACGGACATGCCCGTAATGACGGCACCGATCAACCCTGCCAGTCACGATGCTGTTGGGCGACATGGACATCTTGTACGGCGTATTGGGCCAAAACACGTGTCTCGATGTAGTTCCAACAAGGTGTATCGTGGTGTGGACTACAGAGTCATGAAGGAGTCCCAGTGACACCATGTCAGCGGCGATAGGTCCCTAGGACGGGGAGGGCAGGCTTACTATTCACCATGGAAGATCGTCACGGAGCACGAAATGATCGCATTCGTACCGATCGCTGTGTCGTGAACAAACGCCACTACCATCCACTCGAGTCGATGCCTCGGCAGGCTCATCGAGGCGGATAGTTACCCCGCAATTATGAGGTCCGTCATATACCAGGGTTCCCACTGTTTACAAACTTGACGTTGATCCCCGCGACAAATCCAATCGTCAAGAGTGCTGAGACGAGGTGCACAATCACTTGAAGGCTTCGTCTTGTTCGGAGTGACCGGAAATTGACTAGCTTCTAAGAGCAAAATAGTACATACGGTACGTTACATATGTCCAACTCATCGTAATAAGTCTCTTCAAGTCGCGGGTAGCTATAGTATCCATGTGTCTCATCTCAAACCAATATATTTTGCGAATAGTACGAGAGAGGAAATTAGAAAGCCCGTCACTCATATGGAAACGGGGGTGAGAACTCTCTCCACCCCAGACGGCAACGCAAGTCCGCCCGTCTTCCGTTCCGGACTTGCACCAGAATCCCTCGCCGAAGAACCTGAAGTGACGCTCATCGTGTCTCTCACCACCACGCTTGGCCGGGGAAGTTCGCTCGCAGGGCTCGCCGGCTCAGCGAGAGATTCTTCAATGGATGACGTGTCGGATAATCCATTATACATCGCCTCCTGTTCGGCATGCGGTGATTTGACGGGCGTGGTGGACGAAATGCTGGCACTTCGAGCTCCAAAGAAGTCGCCAAGCTTCCTTGAAAGCGGTTGAGGGGGGGGTGACGACACGTTGTTAGGCGTCGTCGCGGGTGGTATAAAGGGTGTGGATGGAGCCCCGGAAGGGTTCTTAGTTAATGGCTCGGTTCGCCAGAGCTTGAAACCCCATCCTCCTGCGGCCTGAGCACTCTTTTTTGATTCGGCTTGCGAGGGTGGTGATAATGTGGTAGATCCACCTGCGTTTGGCATTGAGGCGCCCACGTTATTTTCCTCTATGAATACACGGAGCGTCTTGACGCATATTTCCGACGCCTCCCGTGCTTCATTTGCCTCGCTTAACTCATGCTTTACCTCGTCGAGCTCTGCTCGCGTGGAAGTGAGCTCCTTGCGGAGCATCTCAACATCGACTGATTCATCCGACTGCAAGGCAGGGAGGGGAGGGGATGCACGACCAAATACCCCAGACCTGGGCGTGGATGCCAACTTGCTTGCTAGCATGGCGTGGTCGGGAAAGGTAAAGTTCGCGGGACCAGGACTATGCGGTAAGCCGCCGTCCAACCTTGCGAAACCCGAGTCTGAAACTGATGAAATACGTCGATGCGCATTGATCCGGCCAGTGTTTGATCCGGTGAGCGGCGCGAACGACGTCCGCTTTGAAGATGGTGGGCCCGCCAGGGAGGCGAGACTAGCCCTGGAGAGGTCCAACCCGGATGGCACTTGACTCTGCCTTCGACTTTCGGATTGGAGACGCATGAGTCCTCGCCTAAGCGCAGAGTCGACAGGTGAACAGGGCACAAAACGGGAACGACATACCTGCTCTCCTCAACTTTTGTTCGCAGCACGGAGATGGTATTTTCGTCATCTTTGGCTTTGCCACTTGCGCTGTCGAGTTCCTCTTGTTGTCTGGAACACTTGTCCATCATGTGGGCCAGGGTATCTGTAAGGTCCTTTTCCCTGGCTTGGATTTGAGAAAGGGAGTCGGCGAGCTCGTCTCGATGGCGAGATACCTCTGCGAGGGACGACCTGAGGTTGGCGACGATGTGCATAAGGACTTGTGGGTCGAGTGACTGTGGCCGCTGTGTGTCTAAAGGGGTGGGCGGGGGGAGCGACTCATTGTCGAGCTGACGCTCCAGCTCGAGAGTAAGGTCGATAGAGTAGGGTCTGTCTCGCGCGTCGTTGGAGCTGTTGTCGGTGGTAGTCATGGTTGGGTGTTAAAATGAATCCGGGTCGACTCGGCCACGCTCTAGCACCGTCGCGTTCGCTGCAACCGTAGTCTGTTACAACCCCTATCACGTGATCCATTCCACATTGCAACCATAGTTAACAAAATAAACCTATCCATCAGCTGCGCGACGCCGTTGGCAATACGTATCGTACATGTCTAAAGTAGGGCCGCCCATATAACATCTTTTGCCTAAATCTTCTACAAAACCGAGTTGAGCTTTCGTCGCCATCGTGTCCTCAAGAGTGTGTCAATGGATCGATGCAGATAATACCGTCGCGCTCGCTCCACGGATAACCCCACCGATGTAGCCATTCTCTGACACCTGCAGCGAGGCGAGCACGCGAAGCCCCCCTTGCTGCGTCCTGAGTTCCTGTGTGCTTCTCTTCTCCAACGATGGCATATGCTAGAAGATTGTCAGAACGGGAATGGCATCGTCGAAGAAAAATTCTGACCAAGACCCAAAAAGTGTTCCCGTTCCAGCTTCCAAACCAAGTTAGCCCATCCGGGATATACCGCCGAGCGTGCGCAAACACTTACCGCAAGCACGAATTCCTCCAACACATCAGTCGCCTCATTAGAGTGTAGTCCATGCAGGTCGAGCATAGCTTCCGTCCTTTCCTCCGAAGACGATCTCGATTCACCACCATTGTCCTTACTTGCGATACCCAAACATATCCCCAAACCACCACCAACCGTGCGCCCTCGCGCGCTCCGATCTCCTAAATCGTCAGACCAATTCAGGTCTCGGCCCTTGACTGCTTGCTCGGCGAGCTTGGCGCGTTCTCTTACCAGCCTTCCGGCGGCCTCCGTCATCTCACCGCTCATCTTCGCATTTAGATCGTGCCCTTCCCGACTGAACCGCTTGGCGGCAGCACCATCCCCCCGTCTCCATGCATCGGCAGCTCGCGAGAGACAGGCATTTCGAGCTGCACCGAGCTGCAGTGCACGGGAGCGATACGACATGTAGAGGTTGTTTACTGACTCTCCAGTCGGCAGGGTAGGCAGCAGCGTCGGAGGTCGCAACTTGATGCGCGGAGAGGGCTTCGGTGCGACAATCGTGGTTCGGAGCTGGAGATTGTCAGCAGAATTGGTGCTGGAAAGTGGTTCACGCCGAGCTACCATTGCCCGGTCTGTAGGTACCGGCGCCGGTACGGGTCGTTTTACTGCAGCCGCAAACCTCGTACGGCCTGGATCATGCTGCCAATTTCCATGTGCCCTCTTGTTCCTTCCGAGTGCAGAGCCATCGACGCCTAACGCAGGGAATTCATCTGAAGCTGGGTTGAGAGTACCGGCCACGTTCCCGAAGCCATGGTGCAGGTTCGTACGGGAAAGTGCGTTCGTGACGGTCGTGACGTCGACATCTTTGGGCAAGTGGTGAAGAAATTCACATTGATCTTGCTTTGCACACGTCCCACGCAGCCAGAATCGGCACAGGGCGCGCTCAAGATCGTGGCTGCAAACATAAGTAGATCAGGGACAGAGGGTTTATGGAGAGAATAATTTAATGTATTATACCTGAATCGACAATCCGCTCGTAAACATTCGCCAGCGAGGTAGTATCGGCACACCCGATTCCCACCTGGAACAGGTCGTGCATTGGTACCCCTAACAGCTTGCCTTGCCACGTTCGTGTAGCCAGACCGTCCGCCACGCGGCATGGGTGCAGGACTATCCCTTGTGACCAGTGTGACACGGCCACCCATTGATT
Organism: Boletus vinaceobasis; assembly: GCA_038092335.1. Taxonomy (NCBI): domain Eukaryota; kingdom Fungi; phylum Basidiomycota; class Agaricomycetes; order Boletales; family Boletaceae; genus Boletus; species Boletus vinaceobasis. Next base: position 80,210 of record JBBPQE010000026.1, read on the forward strand.
GCATTCTCGTCTGCGAATGCTGAGGGGTAGATGGTAATGCCCGATCGATGAGCCAAGCCATGGCTTTCTCGAAATCATATGCATTCTGAGAGAGCGCTTCCTCGAGCTCAGAAGGAGCGAGGGTCGAACCAAAGACGGAACTCAACACGTCAAGGGGGGTCATGCCATCAGTGAGGTAACCGGACGTGTCCGGGTCTTCGCCGGGAGTATCGTATTGAGAATCATAATCGTATATAGTCGAGTAATATCCAGCGCGAAGGTCGTCGGGAGATTGACTCGAAAGGGCTGAGTCGGACCATTGATCAAAGTCTGTGACTGTGATCGGGTGGAACGAATGAGGTGCCGTTTTCGGTGCGAAGGGATCAAAAGGGTCCTCCTCCTCCTCCTCTTCGCCTACTCTCGTGGAGGAGCGGAGTTGGCTTGGTGTAACTGCCCGAGAAGGAATATTATGATCTGGGAGAAGTGGGGCGGCGATCGCGAGGTTAGATGAGGCTCGAAGCGGACTGTGGGACCACAAATCAGGTGATGGCGTCTCAGTTCTTCCATAGCCCGACAGCGCCGCAGGGTTGGAGGAGGCAGCTGACAATGGCCGCGGGATGGGTTTGAATTCTATGGCTTTGGCACTGAGCAATCTCGGAGAGGAGATGGGCGACGCAGGGAGGCTTGTAGTGAGTTGAACGTGGGCCTGGGTGGCTTGGGAATGCGCGAGTACGGGTGAGTTCATGGGTGAAACGCTGCGAGCGGAGATATAAGATGATGCATTCCCGCTGACAAGCGGGGATGCGACAGGGGTGTGTGGTCTACGGAATCCAATAGAGAACGGAGAATTTGGAGCTGAGGAAGGGGTATCAGGTCTGTTAAGTCGTACAGAGTGAGAGGACGCCCTGGAAGAGGGGCGTGACGGGCGTCGGGTTGGCGTGAGGAACAGGAATGGAACACCTGCAACGTCGTCGCGATGTCTGTGCATGAGGTCGAGGACATGCTGTTCGAGCTGCGATGGAGTTGATTGAATTTTGGGAGACAGATTGGGGACGAGTCACTGACCATATCGTCATCGACGCCGCACTCGGACTTGAGAATGTCTTTGAGAACGTCTTCTTGTTCGTCGGCAAGCAGCGAAGCCACCTTGTTCACTAGGGCAGTGCTGACACGGTTTAGATCGTCACCGTCATCGGCATCGTATCCCTCGAGTGGAGATCTGTGCTGCCGAATTATGGCGGACAGCTGCGCGCGAGTGTGGGGAAATCTCTGAACTTGGCCCCCAAAACCAAGGCCATGCTCAGCTGCGTTGTCGTTGATGCCATCTGCGCCGGGTAGGGAGAGCGCAGAGGGCAGCGTTAGCGTATCGGGCATTGTTTGATGACAGTGGGAGATGGAACAGTGATCTGCGCATGGGCCGTTGAGCGTCCCACCATGAAACTTGTTGAAGAATCACCGTAGCGAGCGCCTCCATACAAATAACGTCAAGTGTTTCCAGGGCTCTCGCAATGCCGTCTCCAACGACGAGCAGTGCACGTTATTGTTCTATCATTCTCTGCTATGTACATATAATTTCATTCGTCCCACTGAACAAGTACATATTCTTCCCGCCAACATTCCTTGTCATCTTGTCCTCCGTCGTCCAGGCAGCAATCATTCCCACACGAAAACACCATGCAGGTACCCCACTCCATTCCTCGGCTCCCCGGCTCTTTGTTGCGTTTGAGTGCATCTTGTACCACCTTGATCCTTTGTTCGTCTGTCAATTTCTGTACATCCAAGTGCTTGTCATCGACCGAGTCTCTCAGGACGTTGATCAGATTAGGCATCAGCTGGCACTCGAACACTCGGTTCGATTTGCAGCAGGGACATGGTGAGATCGATGCCGTGCTATAGGAGCGCTTCGTTGGCTGAACAACTTTGAAATCGGCTTTTGTGACAAGGAGAGGTACCTGGGCAGCCGCAGGGAATAATAGTTCGAAAACCTTGCCTGATGCAAAAGGTAGAGGAATGCCTTTAAGTTCGTAGCTGTAAGACGCAGATTCTTGGTTTAGTCCAGATATCATCCACATGCACAACGGTGACCCACCGAAGACATTGCTCTCCCGTAAATCCAACGCGCTTCGTGAACTGATCGAATACATTGTCCATCCCCTCCGAGTTCTCGTACGTCTCCAGCGCCCAAATTGAATCTTTTCCGGCTTTACCATCCACTTCAGTGGGATACTCTACTCTGGCACCCGCCGGGGCCTTTGGCTTGGAAGGCTGTGGAATGTATTCGGAAAGTGTCGACAAGTACACTGCAGGATAGGACGGCGCTGCGGCCCAGAATGAGTCTGTCACTCTCGCCGAGGTCATAGCTGTGATTAGCGAGTCCTCTGACGACGAACCGTCGCTCTCTGTGTCACTGACATCGTGGTCTTGCTCGGGCTGATCGGGAATATCCATCAATGGTGGGTTGCCGAAAATTTGGTCACTTAGACCAAAAGCTATCGGTTCGGCGGTGGTTTTCATCTGAGACTGGCCGGTCGACAAAACAGGGATGAATATCAGTGTGATACTCACAGAGAATGGATTACCCGACGAAGCTAAGTTCAGAGGCGGGGAGATGATAGTCTTGGGGGTGTTCTTTTTCTCGAGTTTGGCTGCATAGGCAGCATTATACCTCAAACCACGCCATGCTCGTATGCTGTTCATATTTAAGATGCATGACCTGCTCGTACCAAATCTTGCGTACCTTCCAGCCTGTCTTTGACAAGTGGAGCAAGCACAACCCCAGACATACAACGCACGATCCATGGTGCTCTCTTCGAACGGACACCACACCTGGAGGAGGAGCTCCATAGGATTCGAGCAGACTTTGCACTGGGAAGAAGGAAAGGGGGGCTCCCGTGAAGACAAGAACGCCTTGAAAAGCGAATACAATTAAATGCAGATTGACACGTTGTTCGTACATCGGACAAGAGACAAAGCTCGTACAGGAAGACCACCGATGCGAGAGACTGCAGCATCTTTGAGGTCGGCATCGGTCTCCACACTCCCGTCGGGAACGCCGAGGAGGACATCCGTCTCCGTGCCAGCGACGATCTCCTCATCGGAATCGGACCAGTCGTCAGTCGAAACTGGCATACTGTTGGAAATGAGGTCAACGGGGAACGGGTCGGTGATGAGATGGGAAATGAGGATCAGATATGCATGAATGGTAAAAATTGAAGGGACTCGTCACAAAGGACAGCGGGAGGAAACCTCGCGCGGAACATATCAGACTCGTCATCTATGTGTTCATCCAATATGAAGAAGAGGACACGGCCGTGTACTTACCTGACTGGAAGGTGTTGAACAGAAAGACAACAACAACCGCACACAAAATTTATCTGCGTGTGCTCGCGGATGGGAAATGATTTCTTTGTTTGGACGGGAGTTGTCACTGTCAAGTTGACCGTCGTCGGGTGCGTGCTCGGTTTCGTCGCCGGAATGTCTGCCCCGGATGCACGGACGCGTAGAAAGATCAGCCTACAGCCAGTCAGGGTCCTTTCCGTCTCGTACGTCCTCACGCTCTCTTCCCCGCTGCACTCATTAATCATCCCCAGACTTGGCACACGGGCATTTCCCAAGATAGTCCTTACCAATGTCCTGTTTGTCCTTGCACTCTTTGCGGCAAAGGAGTCCCTACTCTCTTACGATGTCGGTGTCTTCTGGGTCGTCATGAGAGTCCTCGCCCTGGGTGCCTTGGGCATGTTAGTCTGGGAAGGTTTGACTTTGCACTTTTCAAAAGGGCCCCATGTCGAAGTAGGCCATTCCCATCATTATCTCTAATATTGTCTCAGAATACCGCAGTGGACGGCGCTAGGTGTATCTTCCTTCTTGCTCTTCGTACAGCAGGCAGCATTATATACTGCCCTCTATCGATTGCCTTCTCTCCGGTACATACACCGCGTTGCCTCGTCACGACGAAAATTCACCCCCTTCCCGACAGCGTTATCCTATTTGTCCACTTCTCCTCTTCCTGGGTGGACGCGATGGTAACATCTCCTTACATCAGTTGGAATACTGCTTAATTGTCGCCGCCAGATATCTCGTCCCCTCATCGTGGCGTCCTCTTTCGTCCTCTCCTTTTTTGCTGATATCACCCTGTCTCACAGAACTCCTGCCACCATCTTCCCTGGATATGTCTGTGTCATACTCCACGGCTTAGCTACGTATACTTTGGAGCATCTTCGGGGTGTCTTATCACCTACAATCAGTCCTACCGTGACCACTGCCGCGAGTACATTTGGCGCTGCATTGCTCGGCCTTCCTCTCTATGCCTTCAGGCGAGCAGTGGTAAGCTTCTCTGCCACATCGGTAGATCTTCACCTGACTCCGTCAGCTCGATTGCCGCCCATCGCCTGTCGTCCCTTTGCTATCATTGGCTGTTCTTCCTCTCCTCACCCTTAATACTGTATTCTTGACGCCAGACACCAAATTGAAACAGTATAATTCTCACCAAGGTGTCCAAGTGTTTCTGCTGTCTTATCCTCTGGCTTTCCTCGTCGCCATTGCTTTGGGATATCTCGGATTCTCCCAGCGCCCACATTGGATCGATCTCGTGCTCGGCACGATGCTCTACTACGGTACGATGCATAACAATCGGGAGTGTCTACTCACTCAGATTATCACAGCAACGTATTCGGGCAAGGATCAGGCACCTTCGTCCTCTCCACGGACACCGATATCAAAACTCGTTCGCTTCTACCTAAATTCTATCCTCTCAGAGAGCGAGTCTAGAAAGATCTTTTATTTTTTAGCACTAAATTTGTGTTACATGCTCGTACAAATGCTTTACGGCGTTTGGACGAATAGCCTGGGACTCATTTCAGATGGTGAGCGATTCCATACAGATGTATCTCAATGTTTGTTCAGAGTTCGCAAACATCAAGCGATTCACATGGCATTTGATTGTCTGGCTATCGGCGTCGGATTACTAGCTTCAGTCATGGCTAAGTGGCCTCCGAATGAGCGATTCACTTATGGGTAAGTTTCTTCGCGTCCCGATATGAAGAGATAATCTTGCTGAAGTTTGTTCAATGTATTTTCCTTGTCTGTAGGTATGGCAGAATCGAGACATTATCGGGTTTTGCAAATGGAATATTTCTTATCCTGATTTCAATCTTCATCGTGTTCGAAGCAGTCCAGCGACTGTAAGTCAAAGCGATGCACCAAGTGTCGTGCTGATAAACTGAGGTCATCCAATTTACCAGTTTAGACCCCCCAGAGATGTCGACGAGCCAACTCCTACTGGTCAGCTCTCTCGGACTTGGCGTAAACTTGTTTGGCATGTTTGCAATGGGGGGGCATCACCACCACCACCACCATGTGCGTGGATTGAATTACTGGGCGGGATGCCTAACGAAATAATGGTTGTATAGGGTCATAGTCATGACCATGGATGCGGACACGGAGGCGGCCACGGCCACGACCATGAGCACAAACACTCTCATGCTAATCACTCGCATCCGCACGATGAGCATGCTCATCACTCAACCAACCATGGGACTAGTTTACCTCACCATGACCATACCAGTCATCATGTGCACCAGAATCCAGATTCGCATACCCTCGATTCCTACGATCACCGTAAGCACGACAGTGCTCATCGCAGCCATAGCTATGCTACTGTGGCATCTTCACACCAGGATCCGCACTCACAACCCCATCACCATCATGAACGACAGGAGAGTGAACCTTCGCATACCTACTCGCATGTCCATGAGCATTCCGACAAGTCACATTCTGATCCCCACTCTTCACCCACTGATGTGGCACGAACCCAACAAAATCCGAAGTCTTCCACGATCAGGGAACGAAAACCTCATTCTCGTGGCCCATCACTACAAATTACCCTTGAAAACGACCAAACATCCTCAGCAGCCACAGTTCAAGTTCCATTTCCGCTGTCATCTCCTGTGGATTCGCCGATCTCCCCGAATTATCCCAGCACATTCAAGCATGATCACCATCCTGTCCATCACCACCATGATGTTGGACACGAACATGCCGCTCACTTCCATGAGCACGATCATGCTCACGAAAGTCACAGTCACAACATGCGCGGGGTATTCCTACACGTTATGGCGGTATGTTTCCTCTTGTTTTCCCAGGATGAGTCTCAACGACATCAGGATACCCTTGGCTCAGTGGGAGTTATCGTCTCGACACTCCTCATCCAGTACTACGGGTGGACAGGCTTTGACCCCATCGCCTCCCTCTTCATCGCTGTGCTCATTGTTGCGAGTGTAGTCCCTCTCGTCATTGATACTGGGCGGGTGCTCAGCCTAGATTTGGGGGACAACGAAAGTAGGGTTGAAATGGCTCTAAAAGAGGTAAGTAATCCAAGTGTTCCATAAGAAGCAGCAATGCTTGACATGTGTCGCTCCGTCCAGCTTGAACACGTGGAGGGCGTCGCTTCGTATTCCTCCCCACGATTTTGGCCCAAGGACTCCTCGAGCGTCATTGGTTCTATCCATGTCCAACTTTCGTATTCTGTTCCCCGGTCACACCCGCCCGACGTGCCAAGCAATAAAGCGTCGAGTATCGATCGCGTGCTGGAACGAGTGAACACTCTCTTGAAAAGCAGAATACCTGGACTGGAAGAGGTCACGATACAGCTAGAGGAACCTTCCGGAGGGTAGATGTGGTAGTGTAGTCTGGATGGACCTTGGCAGTGCTTGCACTTAGATGCATAGTAATTTAATCTCTTACAAGTGATGCCACAGTCATTCCGAGGCCCATCAGTAAGTTTACATATGTCTTAATCCATCTTTTGATATCTTATTCGGCTTGTCCAACTGGAAACCACATCAAACACAAGCGGCTCGTAAAAATTGGTGTACGAGGGATCGTAGTGATCGATCAGACTAGGGTCCGCCAAACGTAAGACTGGGGATATAGCTACAATTTCTATAGTCATTGGGCCAGTGTAACGAAGGTTCTACACATACCTATCGCAGTCAGTCTTGACCGTCGTCTATGCTTCGGCTACTTGTTACGTGTAGTCACGTATTAGGAATATCTGATCCGTGCAGCCGTGCAGCCTGGCGCGTCACTCGGCTTGCGGCGTTTCACTGGGCACCGCCTCGTATACCGGTTTTACCAGTGCAATCTGCCACACACGGTCCAGGTTCCGATTGGCCATGGCAACACCAAAGGATGGAGTTGAGGAGGATGTGGCAGAACTGAAGAGGAATATTGCGACAGGCAACCAAAAAGACAACAATGCTGTCTCCTCCGTTGGTGAGTAAATGCCATTACAAACTTGAATACACTATGTTTAAGCCAGCATTCAGGACTGTCGATTATTGCTTATTGTATCGCCTCTATCCTCATGACTGTCGTGAACAAGGTATGCTTCCCGGTACATTCTGTATCGAATCATTCACACCCAGCGTAGTTCGTGGTATCTGGACGTCAATTCAATATGACCTTCCTTTTGCTCTCTCTGCAAAGTATCGTCTGTGTCGCATGCGTATTTGCTGTCAAGAAGCTGGGGATCATTTCGTTTCGAGATTTTGATATTCAGGATGCAAGAGCATGGCTTCCTGTGAGCGTCTTGCTCGTCAGTGTCATCTACACTGGTTCCAAGAGTCTCGTAAGTACCTGATACCGGGGTTGTCCTTTCTTCACTTCTGAATCAATTGTTCGAAGCAATACCTCACCATACCGGTCTACACAATTTTCAAGAACCTGACCATTATCCTTATAGTATGTGTCACATCGTGGCTGAGTGCCATTCCTCATCGTTCTGTTTCAGGCGTACGGGGAGGTTGTATGGTTTAATGGGCGGATAACCGGGCTCACAATGATTGCATTCCAATTAATGGTGAGTACTTGAGCGTTGTATTGTAACCATACAGGCGGATCGCAAATGGACTTATACCTGCTTACAAAACACCAGATACTTTCTTCGTTGCTTGCAGCATGGACGGATGTGAACAACGTAGCTGATACAACAGGCGATATTCCGCCAGCTAGTGCAGCTATGGGCATCGGCCTGGAGCTAGTCTCCAGTATGATGAAGAAATTGCATATAGGGTACTTTTGGATGTTACTTAATTGCTTAGCGAGCGCCGCTTATGCAAGTCTCTTTTCAGCTTTGCGTTGGAGAAATGCTGATGATAACTCCCTGACAGGTTCTGCTGATGCGGAAACGTATCAAAATCACAGGGTTCTCCGACTGGGATTCGATGTTTTACAATAATTTACTGTCGATCCCTATACTGGCCGTGTTTTCTATCATCTTAGAAGATTGGCGAACAGAAAACCTCTCCCGTAACTTGTAAGCACGCCCAGCCAATTCGGGTCTCATCTTGCATACGAACATTTAGACGCTCTCATTAAGCCCGGAAGAAACGCGACAGTTGCTCCTATTTGCTATCGCGTTCTCTGGCGCAGCAGCAGTTGGCATATCGTATACCACTGCTTGGTGCGTCCGGACAACAAGCAGCACGACATACAGGTCCGTGTCTTGAATCGTTGAGAGTGCACTGTAACTAACGCTAGACCACAGCATGGTTGGTGCATTGAACAAGCTCCCAGTGGCTGCATCAGGGATGCTGTTCTTTGGTGATGCAATCACGATTGGATCGGTCTCTGCGATCGGGGTTGGATTTTTTGCGGGTGTCATGTATGCGATTGCGAAGAACAACCAGAAGAAGTTAGAGAGCCAGGGGCAGAGTATTCTACCACTCTCTAATCGGAACTGATAACGAGATATTTACGCGATTCTTTCCTACGATGTGTTATCACAAACAACATCGAGCGGTTGTTTCTACTTCAAAGCTCCCTGCTTGGGAACAGGGTCGGATAGCCGGTGTGATTCTGCAATGGAGTTAGAGGACGTTTGCGGAGATGATGCGGAAGATGCCACCTTAATGCCGTGTAGCCAGGGCCAGGGCTTGGGAGGAGGGGGATGGAAAGGCTGACTGGTCTAGTGCGGAGTCACGTTAACGTTGGCTCGGAGATCTTACAATCTTTGCCGGACCTTGCCAATCCCTTAAATCCATTTCGTGGCTGTTGTTGCCCTTGATCCACACCCACCACCATGGCTGCCCCTCCACAATCTCTCCACCCTGCGAGGCTCGCCCACACCTTTATCGCGTCGCCCAGTGCCCCCAGCACACCTGTGCACAACATCCAGACGATGCGCAGGAAGGCTGCCGGACACAGCGGTCCCCTCACCAAGATCCTTGTAGCAAACCGTGGGGTGAGTTGACGTGGTACTCTTCGTTCGATGATCGTCCCGATGCTGATCTTGTTTATCAGGAAATCGCTGTCAGAGTGTTCCGGACAGCCCATGAGCTGGCAATGCACACCGTCGCGATCTATTCATTCGAAGATCGCCTCTCCGCTCACCGCCAGAAGGTGCGATCTACGAAACTAGTCGCCTTATACGGCCTCCCTAACGTGTCAGACAGGCCGATGAAGCGTACCAAGTCGGAAAAGGTCTCACTCCCGTTGGCGCGTATCTCGCGCAGGACGATATCATCAGAATCGCTCTCGAACATGGCGTCGACATGATCCATCCTGGGTACCTATTACTACCCTATCTTATGGTATCTGTATTGAATGCCTTCGTAGCTACGGTTTCTTATCCGAAAACGCCGAGTTTGCGCGAAAGGTCGAGCAAGCCGGTATCGCGTTCATTGGACCCTCCCCTGAAGTCATTGATGGTCTTGGCGACAAGACAAAAGCACGTACATTGGGTATATGCGCCGATACGGTAGTACGCACATCTGAGGCTGACGCGGCATCTTTCAGCTATGAAAGTCGGTGTACCAGTCGTCCCCGGGACACCAGGACCCGTCCAGTCGTATGTCGATGGAGAGTCGTTCATCAAAGAATATGGGTTCCCAGGTAGAGTCCAATTCACAAACATACTCCTCGTGCAGTTGGCCGATGACTCCTTTGTAGTTATTATCAAGGCTGCCATGGGCGGAGGTGGTCGTGGTATGCGTGTTGTACGCGAACAGTCTGACTTCCAGAGTTCCTTCGAGCGTGCTGTTTCTGAAGCCAAGTCTGCTTTTGGAGATGGTACCGTCTTCATCGAGCGTTTTATCGAACGCCCTAGGCACATTGAAGTCCAGCTCCTGGCAGACGCGATTGGTAACACTATCCACCTCTTCGAACGTGACTGTTCAGTGCAAAGGCGTCACCAAAAGGTCGTCGAGGTTGCGCCTGCTACACACCTCCCTGAAGAGCTCCGTCAAGCTATCTTAGCTGATGCCATCAAACTTGCCGAGAGTGTGGGGTACAGAAACGCAGGAACTGCTGAATTCTTAGTCGACCAGTTGGGCAGACATTATTTCATCGAGATCAATCCCCGTATCCAGGTCGAGCACACCATCACTGGTACGAGCCTTATAGCCATGTTCATGGTTTTTCGTTCCTAATGCAGTTCCGTGGTGTTTTTAGAGGAGATCACTGGTATCGACATCGTCGCTGCCCAAATCCAGATCGCCGCAGGAGCGACTCTTCCCCAGCTTGGCCTGACCCAAGAGGCTATCACCCGCCGAGGCTTCGCGATTCAGTGTCGTATCACCACCGAGGACGCGGCAGCTGGCTTCCAGCCAGACACCGGAAAAATCGAGGTATACCGCAGTGCAGGTGGTAATGGTGTTCGTCTCGACGCATCCTCCGGTTTCGCTGGCGCACAGATCACGGTAGGCATCCAAAACCTTTACAGTTATATTTGAGTTAAGCGTGTGCTCCCGTGTAGCCGCACTATGATAGCTTGCTCGTTAAGTGCACGGTTAGCGGAACGACATATGAGGTCGCTCGTCGCAAGATGCTCCGTGCTCTCGTTGAGTTCCGCATCCGTGGTGTCAAGGTCGGCCGAAAATGAGTGTGGTCTTGAGACTGAGTTAATGTCCTCCTTAGACCAACATCCCTTTTTTATTCCGCCTCCTCACGCATGACGTCTTCGTTGGTGGAAAGACCTGGACAACGGTATGCACCAGAGTTCCAGGAGATACAGTTTTTTTAAATGTTATTTTAGTTTATCGACGATACTGTAGAGCTCTTCAAACTTGTACAGAGCCAAAACCGTGCTCAGAAGCTCCTCGCATACCTTGGAGATCTCGCAGTCAACGGGAGCTCTATCAAGGGTCAATCCGGCGAACCAGGTCTCAAAGGCGAAATTGTTATCCCCACGTTGGAGAATCGTGACCACCCTGATGGTCCACCCATTGATACCACATTCCCGTGTCAGTCGGGTTGGCGCAATATCATCGTCGAGCACGGTCCCGAGGCCTTCGCCAAAGCCGTACGGGAATACCCAGGCACGCTTATCATGGACACAACATGGCGGGACGCTCACCAATCGCTACTTGCTACCCGTCTAAGAACTATTGATATGGTCAATATCGCGAAAGAGACTAGTTATGCCCTTGCCAACTCTTTTAGCTTGGAGATGTGGGGCGGTGCCACGTTTGATGTTGCCATGCGATTCCTGTACGAGGACCCTTGGGAGCGGTTGGTCCGTCGAAGTCTGATGCGTTTGTGGCTCGCTTGCTGACACATATCTTTAGCGCACCCTCCGCAAGTTGGTGCCTAATATTCCATTCCAAGCGCTCGTGCGTGGTGCCAATGGTGTTGGGTATACGAGCTATCCGTAAGTTCTTCGAAATTTTTGCAACGCTTGTTCATTCCTTTGCAGTGACAACGCCATTTACGACTTCTCCAAGAAAGCTGTGGAGAATGGCCTTGATATCTTCCGTGTCTTCGACTCCTTGAACTACTTCGGTAAGTGTACCAGTTGTTAAAGGGCCGACTGACCACTGACCTAGCATGATTTCGACAGAAAATGTAAATCTGATCATATCAACTCGATGTCATATGTGCTAACCTGTATTCAGATGAGGCTTGGTATCGATGCTGCCAAGAAAGCCGGAGGTGTTGTTGAAGCCGCTGTTTGCTACAGCGGTGATGTCGCTAGCCCCAAGGAAACAAAGTATACCCTTGAGTACTATCTGGATTTCATCGACAAACTTGTCAAAGAGGGCGTTCACATTCTTTGTGTGAAGGATATGGCTGGTCTACTCAAACCACAGGCAGCGCAAATGTGGGTGGTAGTTCTTACTCTGGTTATTATATGCTGTGTAGAACTGAGCGTCAAATCCCGGCAGCCTCATAGGAGCCATCAGAGAGAAGTACCCTGATATTCCGATCCACGTCCATTCCCATGACACAGCTGGAATCGCAACCGCATCTATGTTGGCGGCCGCGGCCGCTGGCGCTGATATCGTCGATCTCGCCATTGACAGTAAGGGCTAAAGATCATGCTCACAAACATATCGTTACTAATTAATGTGACAAGGCATGTCTGGGTTAACTTCGCAACCGTCGATGGGAGCGGTCTGTATGGCGCTGGAGCAGACAAAACTGGGCACGGGTATCCGCTATGCTGACATCCAAGCACTGAACTCGTACTGGAGTCAAGTTCGCTTGCTTTACAGCTGCTTTGAGGCTAATGTCCGTGCATCGGATTCGAGTGTCTTCGATCATGAGATGCCAGGAGGACAGTACACAAATCTCATGGTAGGAACTGAACCTCGTGGCATCTGCATTGCATGTTGGCTTATCGGTTATGTAGTTCCAATCTGCGCAACTTGGCCTGGGAACACAATGGACAGGTGAACTATATTTGCATTTTTCTAGATATTTCTCCTACTGATACATTGGTACGCAGAAATCAAGAAAAAGTATATTGAAGCCAATGAACTTGTAGGTAGCGAGCACTGTCAGTCGCATTGGAAGCCTCATTCGTTTTCTAGTGCGGTAACGTTGTGAAGGTTACGCCAACATCCAAGGTGGTTGGTGACTTTGCACAATGGATGACATCGAATTCCTTCACCAAAGAGGATGTGCTCTCCCGTGCAGACCAACTTGACTTCCCCTCGTCTGTTGTTGAGTTCTTCCAAGGCTACCTTGGGCAACCTGTGGGAGGCTTCCCAGAGCCGTTGCGTACCAAGATCATCAGGGACAAGCCCAGAATCGATAGCCGACCCGGTGCTACGATGACACCTTTAGACTTCAAAAAGGCCAAGGCCGAACTGCGCAGCAAATTCGGAAAACACATCACCGATGCAGACGTGACCTCGTATGTCATGTACCCTAAGGTTCGTGGTACCATTTTTTGTTCCCGTCACTCGGCGCGGACCATTCATGTTAACTCCGCTAGGTATTCGAAGAGTACCAGGGATTCTTGGAGAAATATGGCGACCTAAGGTGTGTGACCTCTGTAATCGTGGCTCGACCGATATGGATCAGCCTCATGCAGCGTACTTCCCACGCGGTACTTTTTGGGTCGCCCGGCCACCGGAGAAGAGATGCACGTGTCTATCGAAAAGGGAAAGACCCTCATCGTCCGTCTAATGGCAATTGGACCCGTCGTTGAGGGCCGCGCCCAACGTGATGTTTGGTTCGAAGTTAACGGCGAGGTAATGCCAAGGATATTTGATTTTGTATAAGGATTTTACTGATATGTATTCACTGGCGTAGGTGCGCGCTGTATCTGTTGAGGACAAGAATTCTGCGGTGGAGACAGTCTCGCGGGAGAAGGCAACTTCTGACCCTGGTTCGGTCGGCGCGCCAATGTCGGGTGTTGTCGTGGAGGTCAGAGTCAAGGAGGGTCATGAGATCAAGAAGGGCGATCCTCTTTGCGGTCAGTGAAATCAGTCTGTTTCCATCAGAACTGCTTTTTTTAACATGGTTTACTCCTCCCTCGCCTCCAGTCCTGAGTGCTATGAAGGTATGTAGATATCAAAGCATCTTGTTCTCATTATCTGACTGGGAGGGTGTCCAGATGGAATCTGCGGTCACTGCACCTGTTTCCGGCCACATCAAACGGGTTGTTATCCAAGAAGGTGCGTGGGTTTACTTCTATTGGAACCAGTTCGTAACTTTGGATATCAGGGGATTCGATAAACCAAGGAGACTTGACGGTGGAAATTGTCCACTAGGGTAAAGCAAGAGCTGTGCGACAATAGAATGCAACACACAATGTATACTAGCTGTGCATGCTGGTGAAATATCACCTTATTCTGTTCTTTTCGAGGGCGAACCAGCGCGAGAAAAAAAGATCATTACAAGGCTTCATTTCCGCTGGCAGGGTGAGAGGATCTGGTGTTAAATATAAAAGATATCATGACCCGCACTCCCCCCGCCTCTGCGGTCCTTCCATAGGGAGCGAGGATCGTTGATACGGTGGGAACACGGACAGCGTCCGACAAGCGCGTGATGACGCGAAATTAGTTCTACTATCTTATCCTCAATGAAATTCGACAACATTCTACTCCTTATCGTGCAAGCTCCGGAGCGACCTTCAGCCGCTGCAGGATACCATCATCAAGTTCCTGGACGATCTCCTATACACTACGATGAGTAAATGATTTATCCACGGGACGTGACCAGAGACCGACCTTGGCACCCTTGATCTCCGAAACGAGTCCTACTCCCATACCGGACCAAACTAGCATTCGGTTGGGGTCACCGTCACGGACGCCCCGTTGGAATTTCTCCTTCACGGTCTCAATATCAACCCCGTCATCCACGTCTTTCACGGTGTTATTATAAAGCCCTCTCCCATCGACACCTGCTGGCCAATCTAAAGTACCCCTCGCACGGTCGAATGCCATCGTTCGCACTGTCGTGTCGGATTTAGCTGCAACCAGGGCTTTTTTCTGCGCATCGCTGTATAGACTTTCTGGAGTCATCAAAAAACGCGTTCCAAGTACAGCACCCGCTGCTCCGAGGACAAGGAAAGAAGCAACCTGGCCACCAGTAACCAGGCCCCCAGCTGCTAAGAGGGGAGGTCCATCTTTGGGCAGCACGGCAAGAATAGAGGAGACTAGCGTGAAAAGAGGTGGTGCAGAGCCATAACCATGTCCCCCTGACTCGTTTCCTGCAAAAGTTCACATGAGGATCAATTCGACCGCCTCATCCCGTCCAAGGGGATCATCAAACCTTGGGCGACAAGGACATCCACTTTCCACTCATCCGAGGCAACAAGCGCCTCCTCAACGGAAGAAATCTGGACAAAGATTGTCGTCCGACGGACACGTTTGTGCTCAGCGTCATAGTTGCGGATAAATTCAATCCACTCTTTGAGATTGTGCCCAAACGCGAGCCAGATCGCCTGGACATGGTTGTCGAGGGCGGCCGATAGCAATACTTCCGGCTGAGCCATGGGTTTCTCCAACTGCCAGCACAGATAACCAACGCCAATTGGAAGAGGGTCCGAGGGAGTCAACTGGAGTGATCCACGAGCGAGGGACAATTCGCCCATCAGACTCTCGGCACCCCCGTAGCCTGTCATGGTTCCAAAGAGATCGGTCATCTCACCTGGTGAGGTGTGCAATCATACCTGCTGCGAGGAACCCGAAACCTCCCCCGGCGGTGACCTGGGCGGCTAACAACCCACCGCTTGCTCCCGCCATCGGAGGAGCCACGATGGGGACCTTTACGCCTAGGGGGGGGAAGGAAATCACCTATATGGTTTTGGAACACGGGCGCTGCGACCTGCCTAACATGCGGGTTATCGGGGTGTCGAAAGGCATAATATACGCTGCGCTAGACTAGTTTCTGTGACCTGGGTCGTACCGGTAGTTGTTTCGCAATCAAGGCAGGGCGTGTATCAGAGTAGACGACAGAAACGCCAAGTACTGGCCAACGCACGGTGATCCCTGCAAATGATGATTACCGATACTGAATATATAACTTACCGAGCCCGAGAGATTAGCACGGTTGCACTTTGCGCCACTGTTTGTATTTGTAAATGTTTGTACAATGAAATCCATGTTGCATCGTTTGCTCCATACGTTCGTTGTACTTGCGCCATATCCTAATCGCGCCCATCATGGTTTGTATCCCTCACAGATCCCGGGACAGTTATTTCTTATTGACTTGTCTCTCAATAAATATAGCCTCCCCCCAAATCAAAAGGTGGAAAGATGCTCGGTCTCATCAACTGGCGGCTAAAAGTCACTATCAACGATGGTCGCGCTCTAACCGGACAGATGCTCGCCTTTGACAGGCATATGAACTTGGTACTGGCAGACTGTGAAGAATTTCGGCGCGCTAGACCCAAGAAAAAGCCAGGGCAGACAGAGACACCGCCCGAACAGGAGATCAAGCGGACCCTCGGTCTTGTGATTCTCCGTGGCGAAACAGTTGTCAGCATGAGCGTCGAAGGACCGCCCCCAGTTGTCGATGATGATAAGAAGAATGTCGTACGTGCCCATTTTTGGTCAGTACGCAATGAGACGTCTAATGGAACCGAACTTGTAGCTTCCTGTCGGTCCTGGCCGTGGAATGCCTGCCGGTCGCGGTATGGGCATGATGCCTCCCAGTGCGTGGCTTTCTTTGGAAGCATTCTTTTCATTCCCCTGATCCCCTCGTAGTGGGCGTTCCGCAAATGGGACGGCCTCCAGTGCCCTTAGCTCCTCCTGGCATGCCAGGCCCTCCTCCTGGTTTCAGGCCCCCAGGCTTCCCAACTGGTGTTCCCTTCCCACCACCGCCGGGCTTTGGAGGTCCCCCTCCTCCTGGGTAATTATTTCTCGTGTCACTTATTTTCAGCGGTGACGAATATCTTTTCTAGCTTCCAACCTCCCCCCCAGTAGTTTGCTGTGCATGAGTGTAAATTTTCTTTGCAGAAGCCAAAAGGCAGGAACGGAGAGCAGGGCAAGTAGCTTCCTTGTCTATAATGTCGGTGTGCGTATGAAATGTATTTCCTGGCCTACATCACAAAAGGTTTGTTGTACCAGTTCTGCTAACAAGCTGACAGCGCCGTATCACGTCGGTTGCCATGTCCTGTTGCCCAAGTTGGTGAATGGAATGTTGCATCTCATAATTGTCCCAACGGAAACTCGTGTTGTTCATGGTCGCTCGCAGTGCCTCATCTCCGGCGTGTCAAGTTGCATGCGGCAACATTTTGGTGAAACGTCTTCGAGAACTCCAACACAGACTCATAATCGCCGCGATATGGTGATTGGTCCGATATTCCTTCTATCTGACGTTGCAGGACAAGAGAAGAAGTTCACGGCACCTCCTTGTTTAGTTTTTTTCACATCATGGCGGTACTTATCACTCAGCAGTTCCTCTTAATGTCCCTTGTGAGGAGGAGACCCACCATCGTACTTTCCCCCCAGTGTGACTGTGCTTCGACATGACATTCGACTGGTTGAGGTTCGCAAGACCCGTTCCAACACGCGATGTTCGGGGGCAACATCACCACCAACGCCCGCCCCCGATGATCGCGCGCGTTCACGGGAAACGACCTGCTGTTCCGCAGGTCATTCCTCAGGTTCGACGAGTCCATCACCGCGATCAACATCAATTTTCGTCAGCACTCGTGCCACATCGCCCGCCCGCACCTGGGCGGAAAGGACCTGTCGTACGTGTACCCGCACGACCTCAGGCCCGACTCCAGGCCCGACCCCAAGCCCGACCTCATCCCCCGCAACGAGGTTCTTCGAAACTGCTGCAATGCCTTCACATCCATTTTCACCCTACCCACAAGCGGGATGTAGCCCTACCTGCTCCACGCCCCTCGAAACATCTGAGTAGCCAACAGGTCCCTCCTTTCCCGCCACCTCGCGGGGCGGTGAAACCGCCCCGACGACATGTCCACTGGGCTCCCGCCCAGGCCCCACTGCCTCAGCAACCTTACCCTTATCCGTCGCATTCTTCCGGCTCTTCTCATACCCATTCCAGTGCTCGCGCACCACCGTACCCTGCTCCAGTGCCAATGCCCCGATACCAGCCACCACGCCAGAACCGGGGCCCGTCACAACCGCCTCAGAAACGCAGATGATGCGTTTAGAACCACTGCGATCAGTTGAGGTGCGGATCATCCGGAAGTGATACAGTACGAGACGTGCTCTGATTTTGCATTTGCCATTAGTTGGTGTGTGAACGCTATCAGTGGAAGAATGGTGTGCTATCTTGATGATCGCACGTGTACACTGGCAGAAAACTTATCTGGTCGATCCCTTTCCGGTGATGTTTCGTACCCCCAAAGCAGGCCTTGGGGATGTTCCGGGATTTCAGGTGACGAGCGGGGGGCCAGATTTATGAAAGCTTCTTTGAAGACACTAGGTTTATGATTCCTATATCTGCACGTTTGTGACGTTACTAGACAGTTTTCGTTTGCTCGAAAACACGAATCTTTCTATCAGATGGACTTGCTAAAAATTGTGTGACGCGGCGAAGGATGCTCTCCACAGCCCCGTTATCATGGTGATAAGGTTCAAACACGCCGCGACGGTGCAATCAGTCATCATCATGCATGAAAGATAACGGATAACGAATAGGATTTTGGAGAGCAAAGTTGGACGTTTGTGCGTCTCATTTCCTGCCAAAAACCCTTACTGATAATGCGTATTTGTCATGGTGGTGCATGCTGGCTTTGTCGGGCGGTGACCGATTATACTTGTACTACGTGCAAGTGTTTGATCCATAGCCTCCACACACAAGGCAGCTCTGTACCGGCCGCGAACATGTTGTCTGGGTTGGACACGACATGACCACGACTTGCGCAGTACCGTTCTTCGAGTTGCTGTACGACGCACCGCAGGTCCGCAGTCGGTATATACATTTGGGCGGCCGACGAGAAAGCAAGTTGGATGATTTATTCCCGTGCTCTCTATTCATAGTTATCTAACGAGGGCAACGTTTTCCGTACAGTCTCGACCCTCCGTGTCGCCAGGAGACCGTTACCGGTGAGTCGTTGGCGCAATAACGTTCAAGTTCGTAAGGAGGCGTCGTGTTCGTACCTTGGATGTGGGAAAACTTGCCAAGAGACGTTGCCACCTCACGACACACACACAGGCCGGCTGGTTGTAGTGGCTGTCGATGCATGCGAGACTTCTTTCGCCCCTTCTTCTCCCCCCCCCCCCCCACACTCGCCTGCGCTTGGTGCGTTTTATGAAAGGGTTCGCGTCTGTTTGGGCTTGCCTGCCAGTTGTGTGCATGGGATATCACACACACCGCACCTATCACGAGAATCTTGGCGTATCCATGACCGTTCTAGGGATGCATCACGACGCCCTCGTTTTTTGGCTATCACAAGTGTTCGCTCATGATTAATGACTGTGGAAGTTGCTTATGTTCGAATTGGGCAACCGGATCGCTGTCGAATGTACTCTTTGTCAGCCAGACGTTCAAACGCACGCTGTGTGGGGTTCAGGCTCGGGCCTCAGGGTTGTCCTGCTCCATCAAGTGAACAAGTGAGTCCAACGTAAGCCCCAAGACATTTGGATTTGGGGGGCCGTGCTTTCAAAGTTGAGCCTCAAGGTGGCTAGGCGAAACCGCTTAGACCACGATGGCATTAAGTTTCGCTCTCTAACCGCGCACCCACTCTTCGATCTCATGCGCGCGAGGACAAGGTTGGGGGGAGAAATGATGGGCAAGGGTAGCGATAGCGTACGCGGATTATGTGGCCCCTGGATGTGTCAACGCTGATATGGTCACGACGAATCCTGACATGGGTAGCTTTCGGGT
Source organism: Boletus vinaceobasis (assembly GCA_038092335.1). Taxonomy (NCBI): domain Eukaryota; kingdom Fungi; phylum Basidiomycota; class Agaricomycetes; order Boletales; family Boletaceae; genus Boletus; species Boletus vinaceobasis. The sequence continues at coordinate 99,725 of JBBPQE010000026.1, forward strand.
GAAACGAACGGATCGGTACGTGACTCTTCGTATAATATCACCTGTTTCATACTCTCCTTAAGTAGATGCGCAGCTGGAGGGAAGCTGTCTTGGTTCATGATCGATACCTTCACGATAGCCAGAGAAGCTGATGGCTGTCGACGCCCAGCACAGGGATGGTGCCTCATTCGAGAGGTCTCAACTGAGTTAGCCCGAAAGAATTCATGACGCTCTGAGCTCACAACGTGGCTTAGTCTTTTCTCTATCCAGACGCTTGGTAAAAGGATGAGATATGGGCGCACCGTGAGCATCGTCGAGATACATTCGGTAAAAATATGGTTGCTCGTTCTTCTCGGAAGCCGACAGCAAGGATGGCTACGTATCTGGGGTGCCCAAGTGATCCCGCTGGATCGCGCTATAACGTTGCAATGGTGGGTAGTCCATGTCGCAGGATGCTATATTGACGCGTTCTGCGTCCCCAAATTTCATCATCCATCACTCCCATATTCTCATCCCACTCCCACTGATAATGTTCATTTGTGACCAATCCCGCATCCGATCGTGACATAGAGGCGCCGCCATCAAGATTAAACATTCGGCTCTCCCATAGGACCTGATATGGAATAAATTGCGGAGGTATTGTCAGGGTTCGGTCGTGATCGCACATAATAAAGAGCTGGGTACTGAAATTAGCACGGATGAGACCTAGGCCGGATAAGAACATACAAGACAGCTGACCAGGATAACCCACTTGGCAACTCATGGTTTTTGACACGGTCGAAATGACTTTGATCGTCCTTGACTAAAGGTTAGCAGATGGATGATGGTATGTCCCTTTACTGGTAATCCCCAACGCCGAACGACGAGCTGGTACCCCCCAACCGCAGCTCGTCGTTCCCTTGGCATTTCATCTGAGAAAGAGTAGGAGCTTGATCGCGACTCTATCTTCCCAACCGCGGGGAGGTCGTCAGTGCATCGAACGTGAGAGTTGCTATTCCCGAAGACGTCCGATTGTGGAGGGAACACCGACGGGTACCGACTGGCGCGGCGGCAGTGGCGGTCTAAATTACATCTGTCAACATGAACTAGCGCGCCCTGGCGAAGGAGCTTACAGTAGTAGTCCCGACCAGGTTCTCGGCTAATGTCACTTGCTGACATGACAAATGAACAATCATATCATATGCCCGACGCAATCGCGCAAGAGGTTCATACCATGCTACATGGGTATTCAAACCATTCAGGGAACGCGCATCGGCGCTTTCTACCATCTCGACGTATCGTCGTTCGCGCCGTCTTCCCAGAACCAAGATATTGGTAGTCGCCCGGCGTTTCATGGGTGAACCGGGTGGCCCATTGTCTTCCCATGAACGCCGCATCGAATATTCCTTCATTAGGGTTGAAAAGGGCCAGGCTGCGTGGACGCCAAACCTTGCAAATGCTTGCAAGGTACCGAATCTTGAATAACCAAGGTTGCCTGGCACGCACGAACGTTGTGAGTAAGGGTAGTCGCTCGGTGGATATGTTGGAACGTAAGCCCTGATTTCGTACCTGCTCTCTTATTTGGACAAGGCGCAGACGGCAGTCGGGGGCCGCAGGTCGTCGATCATGAAAGGGCGCGCACATGACGAGCTCTCCATTCTTCGAAGCCCTGAAATTACGTGCACTGTCAACGCTGTCGGAGCCATACAAAGTCAGCTTGGCCATCGCATTGACTCATCCGAATTTGCACTGTCCCCGACGTGGCAGAGCGTTCGGGCGATTTCAACGGAAGAGTTCCGAGGCTAGAACGAAACAGCTGAGGTTTTTTTTTTTTTTTTTTTGTTGAGCACGGATTTGGACACGTCTGCGTCGGACGACTGGACACGTTTCTTGATGACCACGACCATGCGCCGCAGCTCGCCACGGTACTCACGCTCCCGTCGCATGACCCGGATGGCGCCCAGCTCAAGGCTGTGGGTCCCCCAAAAGTGTGGCTTGCCCGACCACAAGCGGCATCGGACGTTTTCTTCTCGTGCTCCATCGAGTCGAACGCCAGGTTCGTACAGCAAAGTCTAATTATTGAATCAGGAAGCGATTTCTGCGGATAGACTCGGTAGCCGCATGCCAAAGGGGCCCAAGGACGTATTCATTTTCGCTGACCACGCGTCGATGTCGTTGCGTTACTTGCGATTCAATCGTTTGTCCGACGGGAGGGGACCCGAAATCGGACGCGAACCGAATGGGACATGTCGGGACCGAAATGAACACGCCTCAGAGTGTCGCTATCGCCGACGGTCGGACAGTGTCGAGAAGGGTGTTGCTATTCATGTGCTCACAGCCGTAACATCTCAAAAGGGAATCTCAAAGAGACCCGCCAGAGTTGACTTTTTGCATTGTCGTATGAAACGGTGCAGGTCTGTCTGGGATACGGTGATTGGCTTGGCAAGGGGGGCACCGTATAAAGGCAAGGACGATAAGGCGGTGCCCAACTCGGCGCCATGCAAAACAGTCTGGGGGGGCTGTGACTCCGGTCCGGAGAGGGGGGCCCAGTGCGTTTCAAAAGTGCGGGTCTGCGTGCGACTCCGCTGGATCGTCGTTTTATAGGGGATCGGTGAGAGAATCTGCCAAACGGGAGAAGCAGCTTGACTGATGCCCATGATGGTCGTTATCAAGGAGGACCAGTCCCTGCAACGAACGAGGCACAGGGCGATGCCACGATCATATCACGACCACATTTTCGGAGTGACATCCTGTCAGTCCGTCAATAAACGCCAGCGTGCAAGGACTGCAAAAGATTCATTTATTATCGCTCGATCCATGGACAGAGCGGTACTGTACAGGTGTTAAAATGACCACTGGCATGACGCCAGCCTGGCGTGCGTGGAACTCGGAATGAACAGAGGGTACCATCATGGTGGTCTCCAAACATTGAATGATCGACTCTGGCCAAGGACACTGCGAACGGTCCCAGGTGACTGATACACGTGTATGGTAGGGTGAACGTTACCTTGCACACTATTGAAATCCATCGCGAACGAATAGCCATACGAGACGGCCGAACGTGAGTGCTAACAATAGAACGACCCGCGGAAGCAGATGCATCCTGCTAACCACATGAGTATGCACCCTCGAATTTTTCGTCGACTGTTCGGCGATCACCACACTCTTTTCGCTCGTTCTGACACCAGGTGGATAACGCATTGCGAGTGGAGTGCACGGTTTGAGATTGGGAGCGCGACGTTTGACGGGACGGGCCCGTGTCAACCACTGGGATCTCGCATCTGCCAGGCCTGGACCCGTCCGCGCCCCGAACAACTGCGTGACCGATGTTTTGACTGTCGTACCGTCGTCGTCCTGAAACGCCTCACGAGCCAACCCAGATTGACCATCGAACGGGCCACATGCTACTCCCCCCTCGGGTGCCGATCTCAAACCGACCGGCCGGGCCGTGACATGCGCCCCAGGACATCGTTTACGCCCGACTTTCGTTTCCCCCCGCCTTAGACGCGTCACGAAGAAAGTGTGTGTGTAGGGACTCGGGACTATCTCTGGTCCTCTCGCGCGCCCTCAGCCGTCACGCCCGAATAAGTACCCACGCACCTTTTGGCACCCTGTGGCGGCTCTTCTGAGTTACCGAACCCGTATCCAAAGTCGGTTAGACATGGGAGAATGGGAACGGGCCACTGGTTGGAGGGGTGGGGCCCATCACCCGTTTATTTTTATGTTGTTCGTTCGCTTACCTCCCACTGTTCCCACTCTCTCTCCCCACTCCTTCCTTCTTGATCGAATTGAATTGCAGCTGCCAAAACTCAATGGACGTGTGTGCCATCGGGACAAGGCGACGACGGAAAGGACGGTTGGGACTCGTGCGGTTTACCCACGCGGTCAGAATTGGGGTGTCGGTGTCAGCGCCCGTGGTAGGACCGGTGGCAGCCCGACAGGCGCGCCAAGTCGGGACACGTCCGAGGGCGAGTGATGCTATCCACACCCTCACGGCAGTCAGGCCTAGGGGACATGCGTCCTTGCAGTCCTCCCCCGTCTCCCGCGAAGGCGTTCCCCGAAGGAAAATGACAGATCCTGACCAAATACATTCCCCGACATCATTCAATCGGCACGTTACCTCCACCTGTCCTGGAACTGAAACCGACTCCGTGTCTCGTCTGATGCGGTACACACGAACTTCGTGGGTGCGTTTGGTTCGGCGGAATGGTCAGTGTCCAGACTCGAGGTAGGCGTGGTAAGAGTGTGTGAACATCGGGAACCGAACAACTGAACCGGTTGCGCCCGTCGTTGTCAAGTACGACGCGTTTCATGACAAGGTCCCCCAAGATGGAATCCAAGAACACGAATAATATTCCATCCATCCGCAGTGCAGCGGCTCTATCGTACAATAAATCAATGCGATATTCTCGGTCTGACGCCGAGGAAACGAAAAGAGATGAGACATGTCTATGCGAGGGAGCATGCGAAGAAACGAGTCGTATCTATCTATGTGTATATGCATGTATATACAAATGTGTGAGGTGAGGGATGAAAAAAAAAGAAAGAGAACGAGTGTGGTGGTTACGTGAGAAGGGAGCGTGTGTCGTGTCGAGCGTCGTCGTACAGAAAAAAAAAAAAAAAAAAAAAAGAGGAAAGGCGGAGTATCAACCCGTCGTCATTCGGAAGGAGAGCGTCCCAAATTTTGCGGCAGGGAGACAACGATATCAGTTTTGGAAAGAGGACATGAATCATGCGACGATCGCACGAGTGCCCTTGCGACCTCGGGCGCCGTCCAAGCGTTTGGGGGCCATGAGGAGGACAGAAGAGTTTGAGCTGGAGACGGAAGACGAGGGTGAGGGAGCGCGGGTCCAGTGGACGGGCTCGATTTGTCGCTGCGGCTCGTATTTCTGATAATACGTCGGGTGGTACTGTGGTTGAGGAGCAACGACGATCTCGTCTTGATCATCGTCCTCGCCGTCGGCCCAATCAAGGTCAGCCGCTCGACAGGAGGGGAAGATGACGGGGGTGGGCGTGTGAGAGTGGGTGGGGGATGAGCGATCCTTGTGGGGGGACGGGACAGCCTTCTTGGAGGGCAATTTGTGAGGGGAGAGCGGGGCGGGGGAATGAGCGGGCGTCTTTTTCGATTTTTTAGACGACGAGGGAGGAGAGCACGTCTTCTTCGGCGGAGGAACAGGGGGGAAATAATCTGTGACTTTCTCGATCACGCAGACGTCCTTGGTGCTCTTTGTGCTGTTGGAGCGGTCACGACCGACCCAGGAGCGAACGAGGGCACCGATATTTGCGCCAAAGGACGCGTCTTCGTCGGGTGTTGCGACCATGGGCTCACTGAGGAGGGAGGTGAGGGAGGTGCTCGCCTCGCTGATGGAGGTGGTCGTGTTGGTCGCCGTCTTTGGATGGGCGTAGTGGTACGGAGCGCGGGGAGGGTG